>VWYH01000883.1:2099-159250 GCA_013399365.1 Pampusana beccarii
GCCCGCGGGCAGGCCCGGGGCCCCCCAGCCCGCCCTGCCGAGCGCAGGCACCGCAGGGGCGGCCCCGCCGCCTCAGAGCAGCCGGAAGGCAGCGGAAGCTCTGCGCTCCGGCGCGTGTTCCGGCGGGTTTTCACCTCCCACCGGCCGTCGCGGGGACCTGCGAAAAAAACGGAAACTTTCAGAGGTGATCGAGTGTTGGGTGATTTCTTGGGCAATGGTGACTGCTTTATGGGTTCCCAGCAGGAAGCCAAAATCCCACTAACAAACTTTTCCCTAGCAGATTAATTAGTTGCAGAGGATTTCACGGTTTAATAGCTATGATAATCAATATTTTTCTTTTCACTCCAGCAGTGCTTGCTCACTGATAGATTTGTTTTGTTTCAGTAGCATATATTTCAGTAGAAATATGGGTTCCTTGTAGCCCACTGAAGGGTAAATATGACTGAACACTATCGCTTGATTAGGGATTCGCTGAAAGTAACCAATAGCAGCCAAAGCTGATAGATTTACTCTCTTCAACCTATTTGAAAAATTCAAATAGCAGCTTTTCTTTGCAAACATCAGCAGAACTGGCTTTCCCCACATTGTCCTGCTATGTGTGTCCATGCAGCCTCATTCAGCCTCTGAACACAAGAGGAAAATTAGCTCTCCACTGGGACTTTGTCTTTGCCATCCCAGCTAGAACAGCTGACAAAGGTGCTGAGTTTGATGTGGACCAAAAATTTTGATGATACAGATGATATGGAGATTTCCAGTCTGGATTATGTCAGTGCAATGTCTCAGCTCAGGGACAAGTTGAACATCTGCGAGACACACCTTTTGGTGACATAGAGCTGGGCCTGGGTCTGACATCATGTCAATGCCATTGAAATTTTACGCTCCATAATTTGGTTTCTCCATAGGGTTTCCTCAAATTCCTGCTTCAGCAGGATATAGCGTGCACCAATGTGCAGGCTGGGTTCTCCAGCTGGTCTGTGCATAGGGTCTTCATTGGCAGTGACGCAGGACTTACAGCTGACAGACAATCTAATGTCATTCAAGAGTTATGCTGGGCCCTAGACAATGATTTTAAATTGTCTCCCTCAGAATAAGACGTGACATGCATAAACCACTGTGCCATGATCAGCAGAGGAATCTATGTTGTTACCTAATTAAAAAGGGAGCAAAACTGATTATTCGCTACAGGAAAATGAAACCGGCACATGCAATTAATTTCCAGCAAATAAATTACACATTGGGATGCTCTAAAGCTAAAACATTCATCACCGCAGCCTGCCATTTCTCAGAAAAGCTGGGCAGATTTGCCAGTGTGGCTCTCTACAACATATTTAAAGCTCCTCAGAATTTCACATGTGTCTAATGGGGTCATTAGAGAAATAATAATGTAAAGAGCATTTTAGGGACTTCCTGAGCATGAGACATGCTGGCTAGAGGCTGAGTCTCTGTGCCCATGCTCCAGGATGGCTTTCCATCCCCTCTGCTTTTTATTGCCCTCATCTTCTTGTCTTGATGTTGCCAACATTTTTAGAATGGTTCCATCAATAACAAAATTGGAGAAAAATATATTGTTGTCATCCTTTGCTTACATAAAGCATCTTTCATTCCTCCCTCCTGCCCATGCCTGGTTTTACAGAAAGGATATGCTCAGGGCAGAGATGTTTGTATTATACTCTGGGTTTTAATGTATGGGCTGTGTGCCCAGACAGTTGAATTGCTGATAAATGTGACAAAATAAATAAAACAAATAATAAATCGGAGGTGCTCCATAAGCTTCCCAGAGGTGAGTGTGTACTATTATTCCTCTTTTGGTAAACAGGACAGTGGCCAATGCTTTCACACTCGGATGCTGCATTCAGGTCCCCTGGTACAGATCAAGGTGCCTTGCTTAAAATGGAAGGAGTTGGCTCAAGACACTTTGGTGAGATCCCAGTGAGAGTAGGGGGCTGTCAGGAGGCCAATGCAGCCTTTCTAACTATGCTCCACAGGCAGCAATGTGCAGCTACTGATGGGCAACACCTTCTCCTTTTGCAGAAGGGTCTGTCTCTGGGAGTTTTGATGCTGTGTCTCTTGAGCCCACTAATAGTCACGAGGCTAACATCAGGAGGAATCCTACTGGAGGCATCAGCTTGGGCACACACTACCCCTGCCCTCAGGTACAGGAAGAGGAAGAAAAAATCTTGCATCCATCAGCTGAGAGTGGAGAACTGGTTCCTCTTGGTTGATTACATCTGAGCTACTGACTGGGACCTGCAGCACAGACCTGCATGCCTGTTTGTTGTAAATCCTGCATCAGGATGGATTCAGGTGTCAGGGTGCAGGTTACTCTCACAGCAGATATTTTAAGTCTGGTCTTCCAAGGCAGAGTGTGGGCCCATTGGCCCTTAGCTACCACCTCAACAAGGAGGAAAAAAGTATTGCCTGTTTATGTGCCTTCTCTTCACCCTTCTGTACAAGCCATTGCCCAGTGCAGAGGGGGTGAAGGAAGAGGGTCTCTTGAGCTGCAGTGATACTAGATCTGCCTATGTGGCAGCCTGATATAAAATCATATCAGAAATTTATTTTTACTGTTGTTAGGTCAGAGATTTTTAAAATTACAGGGATGGTGAGAAGGCAAATGCAAGCAGAAAAACTCCGTGTAGACTGCAGCCAAACAGCCTGAACACAGCATATTGGTCATTGTGCACGAGTATGTGAGAGACATACAATATAAATGCTGATGTGGACTACCAGGATCAGAGAGCCAGAAAGCTGCCAGAGAAACATCCCTTTGTGTTTTCCATCTCTCAGGAAGTAAACAGCTACCCAAACCAATTTTCGTGCCCACCTACTTGGTCAATAGTTACATTGCACCTCCTGCTCCACTTCCAGCTCCTTAATGGTGCAGAGAAGCTTTGATTGCTGTGGCATGGGCCCCATCCCTCTGGCAAACCATTACTTAAATCCAGTCCATCGAAAGTTCCTTCCGCTCTCTCGGTGATGGGGAGCTGCCTATCAGCTGAGTACCCTCTGATTGCTTGTCACAGCCAGACTTCCTGGTTCTTTCTTCTGGATGGAGATACTAAATAAATTTCAAGTGATGTAATTACCATAACTCAGTTGATGAAGCTTGTGGGCAGACACAGCCAGGGGCTAGAGGGAGCTCTGCCATATTTTCTTTGGTCTTTCTTTCTTTCTGGGCAGTTGCAAATGTGCCAATGCAAAGGATGTTGCTCCTGGGAAGCCAGGCTCAGCAGGTGGAGGTTATGCATCCTCCAAGCATCCAGAAATAATCCATGTATTGATTAGAATGTTCTTCTGAAGGGAGATCAGAAATAATTTCTGGAGTGCTGTGCTTTGGTATCTCTACTGCCTTGGGCTGCAGCAAAGAGCACGGTACCCTGCACGCAGGGAGTCCCTGTGCTGTTGCTTTTTCCCCAAGCAGGGACTGAGCTTCCACTCGCTCTCCTCCTGCAAGGGTCGTGCTCTGCCTTTGAGCTGATATACAGCAAATTTTTCTACTTCCATAGCAGCGTGCTCTCTGCTAAGGGAAGAGAAGGAATTGTTATTTTTTAAAAAAATCAGGCATGTCCTGCAAAAGGAGCCCAAGCAAAGAAGTATGACTGAACATCTTTTTCCTTGTGTGTAGGAAGAAATCCTGGTCTTTGTTTTATTGAGCTTTCTCTACGAGCAGTCTGGAGGCCAGTCAATGTGCAGGAATATGTGAGAGAGATGATACAAATGCTGATGAGGACAGCCCCTCCTTTCCCCCTTAGGATCTAGATTTCAAATTCAAACCTACAAAGCCACAGCATTTCTCTTCAGGAGTAGACAACCCCAAATGTAGAGCTTTCCTGGTAGCAAGTCCCACACTAACTCCTACAAAAGGAATTCCTTCTCCCCTTGGGTGACTAGTCAGAACTGTGACTTGAATAGAGCAGCTGCAATAGATGGTGCATTTCAGGATATCTTCAGAAGGCATTTAGCCAAATGATGAGTGGTTTTAACTATCCAGGAATGCCGTAATTGTCATGAAATCCCAAACCTAAATGGACCTGGAATTTAGACACTTAAAAAAAAGAGAAAATATATGATCACAGGTCCCTTGGATATTTCCACTACTCTCCTGAGTCAAGTCAAATTTGTTTTAAGTCTCTAATTGCATTCTCAGATGTATGTTATTTTAGTGGCACGCAACAGTCCTAGAACTAACTCTCACTTGTCTGACATGGGATTTAGAAAGAAAACAATGTTGTTAAACAAGCTCATTAGTGGCTGATCCTGAGAGATACGCCATGCTCTCCAAATCAAGGTGAACTGAGAGGATTTAGCATGTCATCAGGCACCTGCTTAGCTACCAAGATTCATGACCAGACACAGTAACACTGAGGATATTCCCCTTAGGACCATCACAGTTATACTGTGGCACAACATTGCCATATTCAGATTAAGCAAACAGGAACAACATTGTATGGCAAGACTGAATGTCTGTCCTCAAAAGGACCTGTTTGTGGCACAAAGCGGTCATATGTGGTGACACCGTGCCAGGAAGTCCAGGCAATGAATCCTGTGCTGAGCTGAGATCCCTCTTGAGCTGCAACTCTGCTTCAGTATAATCAACAGCTTGAACATTTGAGACTCTTTCCCCAAATTCTTACAAATCCGTATCTTAGGATTTAACTTATTAGGCTACCCAGGTAACTTCCTCAGCTACAGCAGCTTGTTTCTAAATCAGCAGACAAATATACACATGCTGCATAAATACAATGCAGGCAGTGAAGCCACTTACAAGCCAGATAATCTTCTTGGTTTCATCAGTAATAGACGAGTTTCTATGTTGGCAGAGGCCAAGGTCCAGGCAAGAGGAGAAGACCATTTAATGAGTCTGCTAAGTAACCCTCATTGCAGATAGTGGGTCTTGAGATGGGAAGGGAGACTAGAGGTCTGGGAACAGCAACCAGTGAAGAACATTGTAGGAGGACATCCTAGTTTGTCCCTCTGCTGAAGAAGCATCCACAACATGCACCAGCTTCACACCATTTTCACAGCAGGAGCAATCAGTAGGTTTCCAGATCTGCCTGGAAATGTCAAGTGCAAAACACTGGGATAACCCACAGCCTTGTTAAGATACTGTGTTGCCTCTCTCTCTTGCCCTGAACGTGCTCCAATGCACATCAGAAATACAGGGAAGCTCAAAACTGTCGTGAATAAGTGCACAAAGATTTCACTGGCAGGCATCGCTCTCCTTGGTGGCTTCTCCCTACACCTTTGCACAAAGGACAAGCAAGTGTCTGCTTATGGACAAGCACAGTGCCTGTCGATGAAAGAACCAAGGTCTTATCAGCAAGAGATAAGAGAGAGATAAGAGGATAAGTGTGGATTTAAAGGCAGGGTTGTCGGAGATGGAGTGCTGCCGGCAACGCAAGCAGAGAGAAATGGAAGTGCAGTGAGTGGGAAAAGTTAACGAATTTACACCAGTGGAAACAGGACTTGATTTTTGACCATTACACTTCTAAGGAGGGTCCCCCAAATGTGCATCAGAACGGAAACCTTGTTCTGAAAGGGAGGTCTTGGCCTTGCATGTGGCCCAGACACAGCACTTGGAAGGCAGCTTGAGCATCGCATTGACACACTCTCCCAGGGCCTCAGGACCACGTGAAGTGAAAGACTGTCACGTCCAAATGATGGCCTAGATCTACCTCTTCCTAACGGACTTTATGTTAATTAAAGAGAGAATTCAAAAACATATAAATTTTCTTGCCAAGATAATTAATCGATTTAGAAGTTTATGTAGTTAAAGGGTTTTGTAATTACATTTTATGGCAGAGGGAGCATTTTAGGGATGGATGCTGCCAGTTGCTGAACACCTCCATGAAAGTGCTGAGCCCCTGGGTTTCCCAGTGGGCTGAACCCTCCCTCCTGAACCTTCCCTTCTGGAAATCCCCTCTGGTCCTTGGGGTCATGCAGCTCTTAACGACTTGGCCCCAGTGGAATGAACTATTCAGTCTTACGGCCCCCAAATTAAACCCTCAAAAGCACTTGCTTCTGAGCCAGTGTCTGCATGCAGGCAGCAATTCCCTGCTGTTGAAGGGGCTCTTCCTTCCTAAAAGGCTTTAGCTCTCTCTGGAGATACAGTTTTTTAACCCCCAGGTCAGACGCAGTTGACTGTGGTGGTGGGCTAGCTCTAATACCAGCCCTTTCCACTTTAAGGCTAATGCAATTTCTCTGGATCTTCCTCCCAGACAAACACTTGGTCTCATTCAAGAAGAGAGGGAATACACAAGCTGTTAACCCCAGGAAACACTTCCCTCCCAATGTCACCCCAAAACTCCTATCCCTGCCTTCCTGACTTGTCCTGCGAGGGCATTAATAAACTCCTGAAAGCACTTAAGCTAGGTAGGGAGAGCTACAGCCCCTTTGATTTGCATAGGGAAACTGAGGCACAGGCAGGCAAAATCCCTCATTCGAGTCAGCAGTGAAGCACTATGTGGGGACCTATTTCACCTCACAGCAAGACTCTCTTCTGAGAGCAATTTGCACATCTTTGTGTGATGTGCAAATAAGCACACACACAATATATATGTTTTCCTTCCCTCTTTATGACTGTATAATCACACGATCTTTGCTCCATGGAAGTTTGACTGCTGCTGTTTATTGCCCCCTGGAAATGGGATGACAACAGCCCACAGCTCCTCCACAGCAACTCGCAAAGGTCTCCCAAGAAAAGAATTATGCCCATCAGAAGCAATAAACAGCAGGAATAGTAGAGTGACTAAGCACCAAAGATCCTGCATTTGTGTAGAAACTAGCAATGAGAAGAAGGAGGAAAGGATGCCCTGGAGGATACACAATGCCTTAGGAAAAAAAGTTTCCAGCATGTTCTAAAAACGAAGGCTTCCCTGCAGAAGACACAGACCAAATTTGAACCTGATGCCACCCTTGAGCCTGCTCATGGTCCCAGGCTGGGCATGGAGGCCAGCAGAGCTTGGCAGCACGGTGCTTCAGCTTCTCCTCACTTACCCCTGGAGCAAGGATGGGCACTCAAGCCTGCCATGGCCCAGCCAGAGGAGCTGCTGGCCATTGCTTCCCCTCCTCCCAACCATCACCCTGCACTAGCACAGTGGCCATGTCGTGAGTATTTGCCCAGGCAACCTGCACAGGAGGGTGCACTGGGCAAGGTGGGCTTAGCCCACTGCAGGACCAGCTTTTGCCACCAGCAGGGTATGGTGTCACTCTGGGAATGGGCCTGGGCCTGCTGAGACCCAGAGGAAGGTCACAAGTTGGCAGGACTGCAGGAACGACTGTGCTTATGTACATTATGATGACGAGGAGCTGCTGCTGGCATATACTAAATGAAGCCCATGGCTGGAGTCCTGGTCATGCAGGCAAAGGGCAGAGATGGCAGACCGATGATCTCTTCCTTGGCACATTGCTTTTTCAGCTACATGGTGGCACTACACAGAGGGAATGAGCTTCCTCTGGGCACATCAGCTTACTGGAAAACTGCAAAATCACAGGAGAATTGGCCCAGAGTATCCTGAGATATATCCTCCTCCTGCCCTCCCTCATGTGGTTGGGGGGCATGATATCAGGAGACCCTGCAGAGGGAGATGGTGTTTCTTCTGTCTGAAGTCATCATGTGTTGGGACTCTGCTGCTGAGCTCACCCCTGTCAGGCTCTGATGCCCTTTGGGGAGCCCGGATTTACGCAGGTGAGGATCAAAACCCTGACGGATCTCAGCACAGGAAACCATCCACCCAGTCTTTTTTCTCTGAGGCAGAGCTGCTCCTGCAGTGTCATTGGCAATATGCACTCTCACAAAATTGCTGTCCCAATGAAATCCAGACGTACACACAAAAAATAATTAATCTCCTTTTATTCTCTTCCCTGACCAACCCCTTCCTACATTTTTCTTTTTGATTCATTTTTATGTTCAGTGGTATAAATCGTCCAGGTCAGTGCTAAGTCCCCTGGTTGTGTACTCTTCACATGCCAACAGATATATGCAGAGAAATGAGAGGAGACCAAGTGCAAACCAATCCATCCTGCTGACACTTTTATTTATCTGTTTTCTCTCCCCATCTGCGTGTGTGTGTGCATGCGTGTGCACTGATGATCTCTGTGCTTGCAACTGTAGCTTTCCCCTTTCCTTCCTACTGCCCTGCTGTCCATCCCTCTACTGGTCATCTCACATTGCCTCTAACTCTTCGCTCATGTTCTGCTTAGTGGCAAAAGAAAAAAAAAAAAGAGAGACTAATTTATCAAATAGAAACAATGAAGGCGTTTAAGTGCCGATGCAGGATGCCAGGGTGACAGTGAGGAAGCTGGAGCCATCTGCCAAGGCCAGACTCAACACCAGTGGCAAAGCTGCCCTGCTGCTGGGTGCATCAAGGGCTCCCAAGTGAAAAGCACCAGCGTCCGCGGCTTGAGCTGAGCTCTGTGGCTGAAAGCAGGCAGATGCACATTGTCTGTGGATCAGGCAGAGAGAGGAACTCCTAACACACATTGACTATTAATATTTCATGGTCCTGACGTCCAGCAACCACACTGAGAGACAGGAGTTTGTTCTTCTAGGCTCACATTTAACCATGCCCTTCCCACTGAATGTGCAAGCCAAGGATAATGGTGGCACACTCCGGACTCCTTTGCTCACTAGCCCTGGGTCAAGACCCTGATTTTTTCACTCAGTCTGTATCAGCAGTAACAATTTCTACTCCAACCCAAGATGGTTCTGAACCATGAACTACAGGCAAAGCAAAGTCCAGTGGCTGTTAAGTCTCTCACTTATTAAATCATTTGAATAATCTCCATCTAGAGTATTTATCTTTTCCAGTGATCCTGTTTTCTAAGAACTAAGCCTCAAGAACTCATGACCCACCAGGTATTTGCAAAGTGGCACGCATTCAAAATGCACTTATTTTATAGAAGTGGTGTTATCACACAGTGAGCTTGTTCCTGGAATGAGCATTGCTTAGGAGCTGTCAATACTTCAATCTGATTAATGCAAACAGCGTTCACTCTCTCTCTTCCCCTTCCCTCAAATAAGCACTAATAAGTTCTCAACCTGGACAAATCCCAGGCAGTGGGATCAGTACATGGCAATATATCAGCTTTGTTGCTGAAATCAGGGATGAAGCAGTGACAACTGAAAATGTTTCTCCCATTTGTTTTTAATTCTGCTTGCAAATAGCTTGGTGCCTGTCTGAAGTATGACTGTCCTACAGGAATACACTTCATTTCTTATATTACTGTGCACCACTTAAGTAATTAATGAAAGTCTGGAAAATCTATAAAAAAGTTGGTTGCACCCACAGGGAACGTTAATACTGTTTGGTGTCATGACCATGAATAAAACCTGACAGCGTGTGCAAATTCAGAGGGAACTACCTGTTCTGCTGTTAAGAGATCAAGTTCAGGTGCTGCATCAAATAATTTTCAAGACCTGGTCTTTAACTTGTCTGTGGACTGGAAAATATTTGCAAGGCATACGGGGGTTAGTCTTTGTCCTCCAGGACTCAGTTGTCACTTTACAACCATATGATGTATTAGACATCGCTAGACATGAATGTCACTGCTTTTAGCTTCAAATTCTGTCAGCACGATATTGTGCCGTGATGCAGTCACAGTCAGCATTTGACTTGATTTGTGCATTGCTTCTCAATTCGCTCCAGGAGGGCTTAGGGTCCAATTCTGCAAACAGAAACCCTGCAAATGAGGAAAGTCACCCCCACCTCTTACAGACCTGAGCCTTTTGCACCCAGCAAGCTGCCTTCTCAGGGCAGGGGGCAGCACCACCCATCCCGGCAAAATTTTATAGAAATGGTGGCC
Organism: Pampusana beccarii; assembly: GCA_013399365.1. Lineage (NCBI taxonomy): Eukaryota > Metazoa > Chordata > Aves > Columbiformes > Columbidae > Pampusana > Pampusana beccarii. The sequence continues at coordinate 11,904 of VWYH01000883.1, forward strand.
ATATCCAAATGTTACCTGACATCAGAGGCAATGCTTGATTTCCCTCTGTTACAGTGAATCCAGATGGACAACAGGGAAAGAAACAAGAGACTTGCTGAAAACCCAGCTGCTGCTTCTGAGCTTGGATTTTCCAGGTCAATACATTTCAAATTTTTTTCCACTGATAAAAGAGAAGGGAAAACCTCACCCCTCCACACTCAGTCTTAAATCTAGTTCCAGCAAGACAATTTTAAAAGGACTTTGTTGCCCATTAAAAGAGGAAACCCACTCCCAACCCATACTTCTTTCTTCACTGTCCCTTGATTCAAGGCTGCCCCAGAGCAATGAGCAGCTTCATCACCATCCCTCTAGACAGTGGTAGTGACGGTCTAAATAGCAAAGGTGGGTTTTGGAGCATGGACATCTGCTTTCTAGGACCTGGATCAGGAATCATAAACTCATTTCACATACACCAGTGAACAGCTGTCACAGAGCAACAGCTTTCAGCTCTCATCAGTCTAAACTAAACACAGGCCAAGAAGTTACTGGCAGGAGACTCCAAATTCGTGGATGTCTTCCGAAGCATTTCTGTCCTCAGCAGCAGCAGCATAATCTCAGATTAATACATCAAATAATTAATCTGGAAAATTATTCTATCAGCAAATATACATATGTATATATGTGCAAACTCAATGTGTGTACTGTCTGCGTATGTGTGCAACCTCACATGACAAAAGAGATCCAATCAGAAAACTCTTGCATTTTTCTCCTTTCCTAATACAAGAGCTATGGAGCAACCACTAAATCTGAAAGACGGGAAATGTCAGATAGACCACCAGGAAAAACTGTTGTTACAACACATGATCAGCAAGTGAAATATATGGCCTCAAGATGTCACCCAGGATCAAAATGCACTTCATAGTGGACAGTTATGTGATAATCCCATGATCTATCATCTAAAACATGGATCTGCTCCCTGGTACAGACAAAATAAAGGATTCAGTGGACAACCACGCTGAATGGGTAAGTAGTTCCTTTATTCTTGCACAAAGAAGCTAAATCTCATAATCTTCTATTGTTATAACTATTGTGGTTTGTAACCCTTTTTAGTGGACAGAAATATTCTAAACACCACTAGTTTCTTGAGTTGTAGAAGTTACAATTGAGCTTAGACAAATCTTTGCAGCCCTCAAACCATGACATGAGAATCTTTCTGTGGATCCTCCATGAACATTTCTTAGGGCAGCGCAAGACTTGTCCTCCCGATGTCAGACAAAACTGATTTCCTAGATCAAATGTGAGTTTGTAATTGAATCTGGACATATTCAACCACATGACAAACACTAAACCTGCTGCTTGGTGTACAATATATAAAGTCTATGTTTAGTTATAGCCCCACTGGGGAAAGGACGACTCTTTTTATTCACCCGTAAAGAACCCTGCATGCCTGTGCTACCACAGGAAAAAAAAAATATTAATTGTGCTACCCATCCCTTGAGCTATTCATGTCACTCCCTTCTCCCCCACCACCCTATATTAAGCCTTTAAAAGCTGAAAGTGGCTGTAAATCTTTCTAAATGCCAAAGGACCGTTTTGTTACAGCATTATCCATCTTAACATCATGTCAGATTTCTGAATGAGAATTACTTCTTCAGTAGGAACAAGCCTATAACTTATACTGCTTCTCATTTCCTGAAGCACTAGAGTTGTGCTGCTCCCTAATGTTATTTTATTAAGATGCGATTTGTCATTATATTGCTGAAAACAAGATAAAATGCAGGCTAATTAAATTCCTTATTTAACTTCATGAGCATCTGCTTTCTGTAGTCACATTCTTTTAAACAGAACCTTCGTAGCTGTTTCTCAGGATTTGCCTATCACGATTTTCACTGTGATCAAAATGCGGAAATACCCCCTCTAAATAAAGGGGCGAGCATTCCCATTGCCTAGGACTCCTGTTATTTATAAGGAGAGACATACAGCACCACCCAGGCAGGCGGCAGCAGCGCCTGGGAAGCACGCTGCCCTGACACTTCAAGAGCACTCCCTGTTGTGGAATAATTGCTATCCCAAGGAGCCCCGTGGAAGTCACTGGGACAAGCTGGTGGCAAAATACTGCAGCTGACAGCAAGGGCTTTCTAGATCAGGCTGCTACACAAAATGTAACAAACAAATCACCTTGCGACTCCCTCCTTCTGCAGAAGATGAGACTCCCAACATAAAGGAAAATAACCTCTGTTGAAGGAGGAGGCTTAGCAAGCTTAAGCACACTCTTCAAGTTAAGTGTATGCTTAAGTGTGCTGTTTGCCAAGGCCAGATCCTGGCTCGCTTTCCATGTGCTGCATTCATGGAGGTTTCTAAGATGAGAGCAACCTTCCTGCATTATTGGTTGAGTGAAGACTGAGGCAGAAGACAGCCCTGTGCTGAGTCCACGTTCCTAATTAAAACAGTGGTCTTGTGCTGCTCCCATATAAGTCACAGCAGAGGATGGCAAACAGTTGCATCAGGACCCACTGTAAGCTCAGGGCTTTTAGGAAATTCTTGGGCATGCCACATCCCTGGGTCTGTCTCTTGGAAACACCCTTGGCATCAGACTTTGCATCCCACAGAAGTCCAGAGCTGCCCTGCCAACTCCTCTTGGTCTGGAGTGTGGTTGGAGATCCCCCAAGGAGAGACACTGCTTCTGTGCAAGGGCAAAAGATGATTAATATTACATTGGTGGTGAATTATTTAACATCAGTGACCTCTGATGCTCCTGCTTAAAGGATTTCTCCACATCTCTGGGTCTCTCATGCACCAGGAAGAGAAAGGACAGAGAACTGTGGCTAGATTTAACAAACAGGATCTCAAAAGTTGGCTTCACATCAATACTAAGGCCATAGGATTAGCTGCTTATTCTGAGTTTGAAAACCAGGCCAGTAATTTAAGCTCCAGAATAGAAATGGGAATGCAACTTTGGTTTGTTTAGGCTCATTTCCTAAGGAAATAAAGCTTATGCAGTTAAATTCTGTGTGCACACAAGCCTTTCCTTCTACCTTTGCACCATTCTGGCAGTTGAAGCATGTTTCACCATGATAAAGTTCAGTTGTGCAGAGCAGAGGGATGTGCTGTGTCCTGAACTCCGGCACATCAGAAGACACTGGAGAGTTCACATTGCTGGTGCCCTCACCTCAGCTGGATCACAGCTCACCTTGTGCTAAATGCTGGTGATACAGAGGCTTTGGAAACACTGTTTGCATCTCAATGTAGGATGTGGGCTTTTTTTCTGTTTTAAATCTTTGTTCTGGTTGCCAATGAACTGCCCCCCACACCTGGGCTGTGTTGCATAAAAGATCAAGAGTGGGCTCAGCTTTGCAGCAGCCCCGTGAGTACGGCAGCGGCCTGGCAGCGACACAGAGGCCATGTGCTGTGCAGACCATCGCTCTGGACTGGAGCTGTGGAGAGGAATCCAGCCAAGAAGGACAGAAGGCAGAAAAGAGACCCTGCAATCTGTTGGAGGGGTTGTACTATAAACAAGAGCAGGAAGGCTCCAGCGTGCCAGGGAAGAACAAGCTGTGTAGATAAAAGCGGCTGCTTCAAAAGAGTGGAGGGTGACTAATTTTCCTTGCACCAGGTGGTCAAAGAGCATGGAAAAAAAGTGGTCTTCAGTGAGCTGGCAGTCAGAGGAGGGGTGTAACCTTCTCATGCTAGAAAAGCTCACAGAAAAGCCTCTGCAGGTCCTCTTTCATCTGAGTTTCACGGCAGCTGGATTCAGTAAACTGCAAGTTTTTTCTTCGGTGCTTACAAAGACACTCGGGCAAAGGGCCTGATTCGGAGTCAACTTGTGGTAGGGGCTGGGCTGTCAAATGGGCCAGCAGGCCATGGTCCATAATGTGCCTTGATGGCAGAGGGAAAGTAGAGGGGATTAACAGCCATTGAACAAAATAAATCCATGGAGAATGGGTACAAGGCGGGGGATGCATGGTCAGCTACTGTGCCCAGGTCCAGCCCCAAGCACCCCCTGACCCTCTGAGCCTGCAGCTCTGGTTCCCCATTAGGAAACTTCGACCGTGCTGAGGACCCAAACCAGAGCAGAAGCAGCACAACCCTGCAGCCCTCCACCTACAGAGGACAGCTGCTGTAAAAAGTATTCAGGTCAGACCCCAGCAGCCCACACAAAAGGGTTTATCCAACTAGAAGCAGCTGTGCCAGTCCAGGGGCCCTTCTCTGACTCTCCTGCCCCAAGACTTTCCCTGAAGAGCCGACCTATACATGCCCAGCCACTTGACTGGTTTTAGCTCAGAAAGAACTGATAAAGCTCATGAGCATAGGATTAATTTATTTCAGAAGGTGCAACTACAAGTTCTCCACACCCAGTCAAAGACTGGCACATTTGGGCACTAGTAATAGCGTCTCTGAGATCAGCGTGGGCTACCAAACCCCTCCAAGAAGCTGGGGCATTTGAGGGCCATCAGCCTGGGCTGATTTCCAGTTGTCTGCTGATGGCTTTGCTACACAGAGCAGCTCTGCACGTGATTCAGCCCCAGCAGAGAGTGCAGGCTGGCCACACATCCAGGATGGAGGTGGCCAGCTCTGTCCATGTGGAGAACCAAAAAGCTGTGTTGGCAAGGCGGTGGAGTGGGGTGAATATATTCAGCATGACAGCAGCAGGATCTCCAAAGAACAGCTCAAACCCCCTCAGAGGACAATCTATGAGATTTCAGAACAGCTCTGGGGTCTTGGGTCGCTCATATTTCAGATATTAGCTGCTGCTTATACAATATGTATGATGAGTGGCCATGCAGTTCTGTCCTCATTTGGGAGCCAGCAGTCAGGACCAGCCAGCCCAGCCTATGAGAGGATGTTTAGAGCACAATCCAAAGTGATGGAAAGATCCGGGTAAGAACAGCACCAAGAAATCCATCTCCTTATGTTTTTCCACCTATGGGAGCATTTCTTCAGAAGTGGGTGAACCATTTCCTCCCTGGCAGAGCTGGGGTGTGACAACCTGCCCAGTCCTCCCAGGATTTTCTTTCTGCATCTCTGCTCCCTGACCGAGGATGTGGAGGAGGAGTCCAAGCCACTGCTGGAAGCATGTTCTGACTGAAAGGACACCTGGAGTGCTACCAGCAAACCACTCGCAAATGGCCTCTCATTTTGTAGGTCTCTTCTCTGCATGGCTGGGCTGCTCCCTGTGCCCTGCTGAAGTTGTGCCATATGGAGCAAATGCTTCAACGTCTGTCTGTGTGTCTGCCTGACTGGGCAACCCAAGAGCTCTCTGCAAATAGTGCTCTGCTCCCATTGTTTTCATGGCCTGGGGATGGTCCACAATAGAGGCTTTTCTCTTAGTTTTTCAAGGCATTTTCTTTGTTTATTTGTTTTTTTTTTCCCAGATCTTCCAAAGCATAAGGAGCCATCACTAGAAACCTGGAACTGGATAGGGGCTGGGGCGAGAAGGTGGCTGGAAACAGTTAACATAACAGGGTTATACTCTGCGTGTTCTCTCTCTCTTGTCCATATGTGACACTGGGATCTGATTTAGCTTTGGGCAGTTAGAAGTGTGACAAGAAGGAGAAAAAAAAAGGTCTCTCATCCATTCCTTTCTCTCTCTCTGCTGCATAGCCAGCTGGAGTCTGCTGGCTTGCAGGGGAAGAAAGGGCGACAACAGAGGATCTGAACAGAGACCACGGGGATGAGCATCCTCTCCTGCCAAACCCACTCATCTGATAAAAGGTTCAACTTTGACTGTTTTTCCGTCTTCCTAAGAGAAGCTGGGATAAAACTCCGGCCTCAGACCTCTCCTCAGCCCTGTGGTTTTCTTTAAAAGCGACGTGTTTGCGAGTGCGTGTGTGCACATGGCATGCTCACATCTGTGTGTGTGCGATTCCCCGTGAGTAACTGCGCTCCCAGGGCCGTGCTGTGTGTCAAGTCGCACCTCGTTCTTGCTGCCTGCCTTGTTTTCCTCGGGCTGACGAGCTCCTGACTAATGGTAGTCACTGCTGCTTAATCAGGAAGCAATTTAAGGATAACCTTTTCTAATTAACCAGCAGAGGGAAGAATGAGTAAACTGTGAAACAGCCAGCTGGCTTGGGTGTCCCCAGCCAAAAGGTCTGTCAGGTGGGAGAAAATGGCATCTGGGGACAGGGATGGTGGCTCCAGACCTGCCACCGGGCAGGGTAGTGAAAGTCAGAGGCGGGTAGGGGTTATGGTGCTCCCCAGGGCCTTCTCGCTGCTTCATCCCCAGGTATTGTTCTGGTCATCTACACGGGGATCATGACTGTCCAGGAAGCGGAGCTTGATGTGTATAATTAAAATCCTGGCAGACCATTTTATTCAGAACTTTGATGCAAATAGGAATAATCATTTTGTTATGGTGTTCACAGAATCATAGAACAGCCCAGGTTGGAAGGGACCTCGAAAGATCATCTTGTCCAACCTTTTGTGGGAAAGGGAGCCTAGGTCTATAGCACCCTGTCCAACCGCATCCTGAAAACTGCCAGTGACGGGGACCCCACCACATCCCTGGGGAGGTTGTTCCAATGATTGATTTTTCTCAATGTAAAAAAATTCCTTCTTATATCAAGCTGAAACCTCTTCCAGTGCAATGTGTTGAACAGCATGGGGCCTAGCATTGAGCCCTGAGGGACCTCACTTGTGACAGGCTGCCATCAACTGCTCTCCCCATGTGGACAGGAAGAGTTATTCTGTTGTAGAAGGTGACCAGGTTAGCCTGGCATGATCTGCCTTTGGTAAATCCGTACTGGCTTTTCCCAACCACCTGCTTCATTTGGTTTGTGACAGTTTCCAGGACTTGCTCCACTACTTTCCCAGGGACTGGAGTAAGACTGAGTGGCCTATAGTTTCCTGGCCCTTCTTTTGGGCCCTTCTTGTCGATAGCTCTGACATTCGCCCCCTTCCAGTTGCCAGGGACATCCCCCCATCTCCACCACATTTCACAGATTACAGACACCAGAATTGCGCCACTGTCAGCTACTGCTCTTATTTCCTGAGGAAGGTTCCCTCCTCGCTGCTCACAGCAGTGCTCTCACCCTTCCTCATGCCATACCACCATTCTTTATTCCCCACTTAAAAGCCACACACCTCGGTGTGACAGCTGTAGGAAATGATCGTCTTGCCAATATAATAGAATCAGGCATGACCTCTCAGCCAAACGTATTTTATTAATGATTTTGCAGACCCAGGTGTTCTACCTAAGGGTAGGCACGTGGCAAAAAGACATTGCTCATATCCGTCCTGAACCCCGGCTGCAAATTCCCTCCCGTTCCCCACTGGTTGGTACCACAGGGTTTACAGACTACCTGACACTTCCTGGATGCCCTGCCTCAGTTTACCTATCTCACTAATCTAGTTCTAACAGCCTCCCTCCCCATATTTACTGATTTCCATTTGAAGTATGGTTTATTGGCTTCTCTGACTGACCTTCCCCCGAGTCTAACTTTTAACCACAGAAATCGCTTTGCATTGTGAGATTAGTGCAAGGAGACTTTGTTTTACATTCAGGATCTGATAGCCAGACATCCCTCAGCCCTCACCCGCTGGGGTCAGGCCTCAGATCCCAAACTGCGAAAACAACGTTCCTGTTTCAGTGGCTCCTTACACAGGTGCCACACACACCAGAGGCAGCCATGCAGGGAGCCCTGCCCCAGCCGTGCAGCACTGGGAGCTGCCTGGGGCAAAGCCTCAGCCCAAGTCGGCAGCAGAGTCCCGTACACCGCATGTGGGGTCGAACCGAACCCCTCCGAGGGTGACGGAAGGGACTCCCACACCGACACCACGCAGCTCCGAACGCCCCTAAGATGGCGCCGCGGGATGAAGACTACATTTCCCAGCGTGCCGAGCGCCCCGCGCGCTGGTTTTTAGCTCCCGGCATGCTGCGTGCTGCCGGCTGTTTAAGTGCCGCCGGGAGGCAGCGCGGGGCCTGCTGGGAGTTGTAGTCTGCGCGGCTGCGCGCCCTGTGGCGGCGTCGCTGGCCGCTGCCGGCCGGTGGGTGTGCGGGCCGGTGGGGAAGGGACGGCGGCTGGGCCGGGGCTCAGCCCGCGGTGGGATGTAGTGGAGCCCGTGGGGAGGGACCGCGGTCTGCGGCGGGGTCCTTGAGCCCCAGTGGGGTGGCGGGTGGCCCTGGAGGACGGCGGGTTCGCAGCCTGCGGGGGAAGGGCTGGGCCCCCGGCGGAGCTGGGGACAGGAGAGCCTGGTGCCTGGCAGAGGAACGGGGCAGGGAGCGGGCCTCGCTTTGTACAGAGTGGTGAGGAATGTAGGTCGCTTGAGGGCTGCAGGAGGCGGGCAGCCCCGTCGGTGAGGCGGGAAGTAGCTGTAGTGAGGCCAGCTCCTGGACATGCGCCGGGAGCCTGCGCCTTGCGTCTGTCCGAGGGTCCTTGGCCTGCGAGTGGACGTTTCTCAAGGCAGAAGCTGACTGCACTTTGGGATTGAGTGGGTATCTGCTACATGCTGAGATGCCCAAGAGCTGGAAGGTGCTCGGGAGAGATGGAGTGTTGTCCCATCTTTGCTGTTAGGTTACAAGAACTATGAAACGCTTCCACACGAGACTGTGCAGAGATACGTTGCTTTGCCTGCATTTGCTTTCTCAGGGCTGGCTCTGCAGTGCAGGGTGTCCATGTGCATGGCTATTTTATCAGTTCTGCTAGGATTTGTAGAGAAGAGTGCACAGAACTGTAGTGGAATAGCGGTTTTCTCCTTTTTTCCTTATGTCTCATCAATGTAGGTATGCAAATCTCCAGCAGTAGTTGTCAGTATCTCCTTGCTGATAATAGCTTAGTCTGACAGCTTTTCTGTGCCTATACGACTAGGTTTTTTTTCTAGGATCGGTTGCAGTAATACACAGTCACTAATAATACTGAGTTATCTATACAATAAGCGTTGTTGGGGTGAACTGATTTTAAACTTCCTGTGTCTTTCCCCCTTTTTTTTTTTTTTAATTTTGTAGGCTGGCCTGTAGTCATGTAAAGAAGCAGGTGCCTCTGTGATTAATTCCCAATGCAGTTTTGATTCAGATGTATTGTTTGAATTATTGAAGATGTCATCAGGCCTTACAGAGGAACAGAAGAGAAGAATTGAAGAGAACCGCCAGAAGGCTCTGGCTAGGAGAGCAGAGAGGCTCGCAGCCCAGAGAGGTGGGCAGGTGGGGAGCACTGGACCTCAAGTGAAAGAACAGAGTCCAGGCAATCGGGGAAACTTGAAGCAAGAAAACAATAATGTCAGGTTCATTAGCCAGCACCAGCAGAATCCAAACAGTCCTGGGGAGCAGAAGAGCTATCTTCAGAAAGATTATAACCATTACACGGCAAACGAACAGATGGCTGGCTCACATGGAGAGCAACAAAAGAATTGTTCAGAGGACTCAGAACAAGCAAGTGGCATTAAGCAATTCCCTACAACGATCCCAAATTCTCTGAGTTATTCCCATAAACATTACTTGGATGCTCGTGGTCAGCAGCATAGACAGCAAGCTTTAATTAATCATGATACATTCCAACAGACTGAATGCTACCCAGCTTTCAAAAACCCTACAGAACCATCTCATCCTAGAGTAATTGATAACAGGCACCGTGACGGTAGTAAAGATTTACAAAGTCAGAACAAATCTGTTTCACCACCAAGTAGCACCACGCAAAGCGATTCAGAAATGCTGATAAACAGACCAAAAGAAAGAGAAGGGGGAGGTTGTGCCTCTCAGGCCAGCAGTAAGATGCAGAAGTTGACCAGCTCTGCTGGTTCGGGGCCCAGCTTTGAAGCTGCCTCTTGCAAGAAAGCAAATAATGTTACAAAAGGAAAATGTGTAAAATACAAGGAAGACCGATTCCAGGTTGAAGTAGGGTATAATGCTGAACTCATTGCTTTGTTTAAGAAGATACCAAGCAAAAGCTATGGTAAGAATTGATTGTTTGCTGTTTCATCTGTTTTAACTTGAAGTTTCAGTGTCTACTGGAACTGCAGTTGCTATATGCTCTTAGCAGTGCAGCTATTGTTGGGGTGGAATATGTAGTATTAATGGGGGATTGGAAAAGTAAAGACAGCTGAAATTGGAAAGAAATTCTGGGCATAAATAGCTTGAGCTTGGATTTAGTGAAGGAATCAGAAGCCTTGCTTTATGAACAGTGCTTTGACAAGTTTAGTGGTGACAGCTGGTCAGAGTCTTCTGGGAGTGAAGGGAGAGAAGTTATTCATAAATTGGTATGGGAAAATGGGTCACTTCAGCTGTACTTCAGAGTTGATGAGCTGATCCTGTTAACTGGGTTACTGAGAGCAGTGGAGTCTCCACCTTTTGGCTTCCTTCTGGTCTTCCTGCCTTCATTTATGATATTCTACTTCTGTTTTCCTGCCATGTGTTGCTGGTCCCTGTGAATGACTGCTGCATTCTTGTCTTAGTGTTGATATGTCCAGTGGCTTTTCTCTCTTACCTCGCATGAACATTTCACAACAGCACTTTTTTCTACCCCAAATGATTCATATTTTGCTCTGTTTTAGATCCTACTATGAAAAAATGGAATTTCAGCTTGGAAGATTACAGTAGTTTCAGTAAGTAAATGAATTGATGAATGATAAAAAAGAATCCAAATCTTCACCCCCTTCCTCTGCCTTCCATAACTATTATTTGCTTTGCTATTGTCTGGAGTAATAGAAGTAGAGCTACTCAAACGTAGCACTCATCTTTTAGGCATCTAGCTCATAAGATTTTTCTGGCACTTTGTAGTTAATTAGAAATAACTTTAGTTTTTCACATAATCTAAATGCCCAGCGTAGGTTTAATTTAACTTTTTCTGCCATTGTGGGATTTTTCAGCAACCAACAAGACTGATCATAGGAAAACAATATCTGCTGTGCAGGTCATTCATATAAGTCTGTATTGAGAACTGAATGTGTTCCACTGGTTAATGCTTAGTTTCTAGGTCCGTTCATGTATTATCTTTTTAAACAGCTTTTTATTTTTTGAACGTATTTTCCTGTTAATTTGGGGTGTCAGAAAAGGAAAAAGGGCAATTCTCTAGGGCTATGAGTGAGACTGAAAATGGATTTGCCTTTTTTTGGCATAACAAGGATGGCTTTATCTTCTTCTCTCCTGTCATTTTGTTCTGGAAAGATTGAGAGATGATAGAGGCAAACACTTCAGGTAAGCTTTTCAAAAGCACATTGTATTGAAGCGAGTGATAAATCACTATTGATTTCAGTGGGAACAGAATTAGGCCTATGTTGAGCACTTTGAAAAACCCACAGTTGAGTGCTGGTATTTTAGCTTCCCATGTGGGTTGCCACACATTTATAATTTAAATGCTGCTGGTTTGCTTGAAGTCTATCAAGTACAGATGAGAGCAGAGTCTCTGTACCAAGGAGCTTGCAAATGAAGAGGATGGTTTTTAGAAATCAGGCTTTTTTTCCTTAAAGCTATCAAATGTATGAGTTCTCTGTGGAAAGTTCTGGTTTACAAGGGAAGACAATATGTGATCAACATTGGACTAGGATAGCAGGGGAAAAATACCCTGAGAAAAGGGAACTGACTTAAAAAGGGCCTTGGTTTGAAGTCTTGTGTTAAAACAATTATTTTAAAACTTCCCACTGTTAATTTTGTTCTTTTGAATAATATTGTCCTGTATTACATTTCTTTCTTTGTACTATAAACATACAGTCAAGCTTAGAAACAGATATTGAAATAAAAGAGTAAAGTATGGTGTCTTTTTTCAGTTTCTTTCAGTTATTAGTTGTAGAGATGAGCTCTGACTACACAATGCCAAAACAGTAGCATCTAAATTCTTTTGCTTGGTGCATTGGGAGGAGAAAGTCTAAATTGGTGGTTTCCTAGTCCTCTGCTTTAAACATTACTCTCACTTGATGCTCTGACACTTCTTCTTTGGAGTGAAAATCTCAAATGCTTGGGTTTATTCTGGAAGTCACTTATTTTAAAATAATAAAGGTTGAAGAAATCCAGATGGCTTAGTAACTGGTTAGGAAGAAAGTATCTGAATTTCTTTTTTTTTTTTTAAATCTGAAATCACTGAACTTACATTTGTTTAAGTTGTTGCATAGCAGTAAGCTGGACTATTTAAAAAGAAACAGGGTGGATCATAATGTGCAGCTTAAACCTCAGAGGATTAGTTCACCTGGGCTTAGTCCGAACAGCTGCTGGATGGGGGAGGTTGCCTCTCTTTACGAATACAAGGAAGCAGAATGTGCTTAGTGCTCTTGAGTCTAATGGACTCTGGAGATGGTAGTGAATCGTTGTATTACTGCAGTACCTGTGAGCTGGAGTTTTGGGGAAGAAATTCATTATTTTAGTGCTGTGAATATACAATTTAAAAATGGTTCTTGTTCCTTAACCATCACAGTTCAGTTGTAGTAATAAAGACAACATATGGGTAGAAATTGACAGAGGGACTCAGGGAAAAGTGAAGTGTTTGTTAGCATGGATAGCTGTGGTCTCAGGCTAGCAGCTATAAAATGCTGTATCCCTTCTCTCCCCATGCCCTGGCATCATGACGGAGACGGCTGCTGGTGATCAGTAAGACGGGAGTGCAGATAGCTAGATTTGTACTTTTTCCCCAGCTATAGACACCGTAGAATAAAGGATGATGGCCTTAAATTACAACAGAGGAGATTTAGGGGTTTGGACAAGACTCCTTCCTGATATCCTTTCTATAGTATTGTGAATATACAGCATTCCTGCTAGATGAGATTGCGTATCAGACATTGATGTCAGGCAGGAGGCAGATATTTTTAGATTTTCTCCTTTGCTATTTGCAGAAGTATCTTCCCATCTTTTCAGGCACATACTATTGATCACCATGCCCCTGTCCCTGCAACTTTGTAAGTGAAAATGCTGTATGACTGTGTGTGATTTACTGCTGAATGTGGTTCCGCAGATTGCCTAGTAAGCCATGTTTTGGGATTGCTGACAGAGAGGGATCTTAATGCAGTGAGCATGCTGGACAGGCCCTTGTTCACCTATTGTCACATGTTCCCTCTGCCCCTGCTGTGATCTCTGTGGAAAATACCACCAACCTGCTCCTCCAGGTCATCACTCGCTTCTCTTTGTCCCTGGCAGTAAAAGCAGGGAATTGTCATTCCTTTTAAACTTGAGGGTGCATGGTTTGTCATCCTCTTGTCCCTTTTCTTCCCAAAGCATTCTGTGCATCTTTAGTTTATCCATGTTCTTCGTTATTAATTCTTTTCTCTGTATCTCATGTTTTTCTCCCTAGTGGAAGCAGCAAATCAGCTTTCGTCAGTAATTCTGGCACCACTGGAAGGAGAAAATGCAATTGGCTTGGCATCAGGCTCTCATTCTGTTGGCAGTAGAGTTGATGTGAAATCCCTCTTGAAGATGTGTAAGAAATGGAAGAAACCCTCAGCCCTTGTCAAAGGGAAATGCGTCCTGATCTCTCGCTTGCGGTTTGAGGTTGATATTGGGTATTCTGCAGAAGTGATTGGAGTGTTCAAACAGATGAATTCCAGAAATTACGGTGAGTCTCTGGTTATTTCTGCTTTATTCTAATGACATTGTTGGGACCGCTCTTGGAGTGCTTTTGAATGCTTCAGAGGAGAGAAATTGTGAGAGTCTATTCCCCTGAAGTAGCATGAGAGAGTTTACTTTGAAGATCTTGAGAGCTCCTGTAGTTCTGTTTTGTTGCTGTATCTGTGTCCTGCTCTTTGTGCCAGAACATGTCCTGTTCTGAGTCAGTTAGCTAAGGTGATGTTTCAGGACTTGGCATCATTACATTGACTGTTGAGGCAGGATACACTGGTAATTTGCCAGCAGTATGGAGGCCATGCATAAGTTCTTGTTTTTGTTATCAAATGCAGTTGGACATTCTCATCTTTCTACTGCTCTACTGTCATGTATAGTGGTGGCAACTGTCTGAGCAGGTTGAGTTTACCAGCAGCTTTACTGGTATTTTTGAGGCAGGTGGAACCGTAGAGCTTCTTATGTTGGCATTCATATTTCAATGGTAAATACCAGGTTTTCCCCATTTGTAATGTGGCAAATGAGGCACAGCATGATGAGGTGACCTGTGCAGTGTCACAGCATGTCAGTGACAGCATGAGGAACAAATCCTGGAGCTCTCGTTGTTTGGGCAGGGTTCTGCCTGGCTCATTGTGTCTTCAGCTAACTCTGAATTCACTCTAACCTTCCCTGGAAGTTGTAGGCAGGTGCTGCTCAGGATAAACCTGCCAGACAACTCTGGTTTTCATGTTACGTTTTGGGTGTTGATGAATTGGGGAATTTCCTCTGTACCATCCTGAGCACGTGGTCTGTAGGGTACAGAGGTACAACTGGAAGTGTTTGTGTTACTGACTGAAGTCAGAGTTTGTTGGTTAACAAACAGGACCCTTCTTGCACGTTCCTCATCCTGTCTTGCAGTGAAGAGGAAATGGTTGCCGAAATCCTTGGGCAGGCGGGTTCTTTGTGATAGTTCATTAGAGGAGCCTGACCTTGACTTGTTCCATTGATGCTACCACTTCTATATGTGTGCTCATACTTTTAAATCTTCTTCAAACTGTTTGCTTAATGTAAAAACAAACAGAGAAGAATTGATTGCTGGACAAGGTAAGAATTCTTTTAAAGCAGTTCTGAAATGCAGAGTATATGAATGGATAGCCATATTCTTACAGAGGATTCAGTCTTTTAAAAAAGAGACTTACTACAGTGTTTGTTGTAACTATTGCAGATATGAACACCAGAAAGTGGAATTTCCTGTTGGAGGACTATCCCAAACTGAGTGAGTAGCTTCATTTTCCTGGCTAGGGCTATTTTCTGGGGAGGCAAATGAATTCTAACTTCGCTTTTTGGGCTGAGGAGACTTTTGCTCTAGGGAGATAAGTTGCAAATGAACTGTGAAGCAGATGGCTTCCTGTTTTGTCATTTACACTGTTTGCCCAGACTCAAAACTTTATGAATGTGTGTTATTAATGGAAATCCTTTAGTGGCCTATTGGGAGGCTGGCTCTTTTGTCAGATTCTGCACTGTATTTCTGTGCCCTTTCTTAGAGCATGTGTAGATATTTACTATGACAAAGTTATTTTAATTGCTTATAATGTACAGCAGCTCTACTTGAACTAAGGAGTTGCAGAAGAACGGATTGCTCTGTTCCCACTTGCCGAATTTGAAGAGGTCGACATGGTGGCTGCCAGGCTTACTGGCGCTTTTAGCTGTGCTTACCGTGTGCTCCCCTCAGTGCCAGCCCGCCTTGCTCCCTTTTGTGTGTATCGGTTCATAAACCAACACGGCCACCCCTTGCTTAGAAAACAAACATGTTACAGGCTGCTTTAGTTCCAATTCTTCATTTTGGTTTACTACAAGATTTAAGTGGAGTGCACAGTGTTGTGCTCTTTCACACCCAGCAAATTTTGTTTTTCAGGTTAGAGCACTAGATTTTCAAGTCAGCTGATAATTTCTGTAACAACCAGTTCATCCGTAGTTGCACTCTGGATGGTGATGGTCTTGCTGATTTTCTTGAGCCTCACATGTTACTGCTGAGTTTTTAACTGATGTACAAGGCAGGTTAGAATTCAGCTTGCTTCCATAGCTGAGTTGATTTTGAGGCAAATAAGAAGAGCTGCTTGTTTCTCTTGCAGAAGTGTGCAGATCTGCTTGAAGCAGAAGCATTATTCTTGAAGCAGAATTTCATACTCTACTGAAATGTTTTGGTGTTGGTTGCTAGATATTTAAAAGAAAGCTTAGCAAAAAGGTCTTTTTGAGTGAGCATCATATCTTCCCTTGCAAGAGGAATCTAAGCATGTAGTGTCGCTAGAATGTTCATTTCTTGGTAGAACCTGACTG
The DNA here is from genome assembly GCA_013399365.1 of Pampusana beccarii. Lineage (NCBI taxonomy): Eukaryota > Metazoa > Chordata > Aves > Columbiformes > Columbidae > Pampusana > Pampusana beccarii. The sequence goes on from VWYH01000883.1 coordinate 27,667, forward strand.
GTAGACTCCTGTGTTTATGCCTCTGTGTAATGCAGGTGAAGCTGTGACTCACTGAAATGAAATGTAGGACTGGGTTTTTTTGGTCTTGTTTGTTTGGTTGGTTTGTTTTTTTTATGGATGCCACTTAGAAGAATCTAATCTCAACAGCTTGCTCCTAGCACATCTGCTGCTTAGTTTTTTATGTTAGTAGAGTTTATAGAATACTTTCAGATCAGTAGCACAAGTCCTAAGTATTAGAATTATGATTTGTTATCCCAGTTGGCCTGTTGTGTTTGCCTTGGTAGTCGTGTGAGGGTATGCGGCTGTAGAATTTGATTGGGATAAGCTTCAGAAAGATAATGAATGAGGTGCTTTACACTTGTGTTTAGAAAGTGTGGCTGAGTGTTTCAGAGCTGAAATGCTGTTGCTCAGGGTAGTTTTTCTCCAGCATGGGCTCCTGCTTCTCTGGGATGCTGAAGCATGTTTAATAATTGAGTATCTGCATGCTCCTATGATGCACATCTTAATAACATTAGTAATGGTTGTAAGGCTGAAAGCCACATTGTGGGGCCTTGTAGGAATGTCAGTTCATGAAAACAAGTGAGTGTGTCTTGGGGGAGACTATTATGACACTCCAGGATTAGGGTGTTGACAGGCCCTGATTTCCATGAGAGCTGATGATCTCAGTTTTCTAAAAGGGTCTTTTGTACATGCAAAGAGCCTGATCCTGTAGCACGTGCGAGGTAGAGCAAACACATCATCTCCCAGTTTGTCACTCTCTTGGCCATGCTGGCTGACAGTTGTATACATCGCATGAAGTATTCAGAATCCCACGGATCTAAGGAAAGCAAAAAAAAAAAAAAAAAATTCTCTGTAAATGTTCTTGCAGGATGTAATTTGGGAGGGCATTTGAGGCTTCTAGCATGTGCCTTTTTGAGGAACAGCATTTGCTTTGTTCCTGTTCATTCACCTACATCAAAATGAAAAAGAAAATAAATTCAGAAGCCTGGTTGCCATTTCCAGCAGAGATGTCTGTTGGCTGGGAACTGTTTGTAGAGGTTAATATCTCTTTGCCTAGTTGCTCAGTTATCTTTATATAAAGGTCACTTCAGTAAAAAATGTCTGTTGGATGAATCATGCTGGTGGCAGATATATCTTAATCACTCTCCCAGCTCATGTACAGAACAATAGCAACAGAATTATCAGTGAGCAAATTGTAGCAATTATGCTAACACATAGCTCAGTCTGTGAGTGTAATAACAAGCTTGTGCTGTACTTTGGGTGGAGAGAGTTCCTGCTATTGAAGAAGTATAAATTGAACTGGAGAGTTTTAAAAGTTTGGTCATTGCCCAATCACAAATGGAAATATTTTAGTATGTATAGTTCTTGGAATTGTTTCCCCCCTTCATATGGCAGGGGTCCATCACTCTGCTTTCTTCTTGGAGATGACTGAATTCTGGAGGAGCATTTACTGCTGGTATAGTGAGTTTTTATTTCAGTTTGCATTGCTCTGGCTATTTCTGCAAACAGAATAGGTTTATGTCTTCCTGACTTCATGTACAAACCAACCACTAAATTAAAAAAATATGCTTCCTGGAATAAAAGATCTGTGCGCATGCATCGTGTTCCTAGTGTAAAGGTGCCTTTTGTTTCTCAGTCAGTGGTCAAAGACTGACTACTAAACATGTTTTTCTGGTCCCAGCTCACTGCATGTTTGAAACTGGTATTTGTTTTCATAGAAACTTACTGTTGGACTAAAGAGAAATACTTATATTTTGAGGATGGGATAGAGGGATTACTGGAGGGGACTGAAATAAGGTTGTCTAGGAGGAGAATTGCCCTGACACTTTCCTTGTTGTGACACATGGGTTGAAAGGATGAAGGCCCTGAGGTCTTTGCATCACGGAGGCTGGGGATCCCTTTAGTTCAGCCAGGAAGGTTTTGTGCTGCAGGTAAAGTTGAGAAGCTTCATAAATAAAACAACAGTAGTGCTGAGGGACTCAAGTGTCGGCTTGTGGGCTGGTTCTGGCCCACAAGCTCCTTCGGTCCAGGAGAACAGCAGTGGACACCAGCTGAGCAGGGAGTTTCTGTTGGTACTGTGTCCCTGAAGGATGGCAGGCAGAGTGCTGCTGATGGTAGTACAAGAGCAGTTTCTCTGAGTCTGGAGGTGCATCCTGTTTTCTTATCCAAACATGGTCAATGAGGGGTGGTAAAGTGGAGGTAGGGCCAAACCTGTGTGAATTTGGGGAACAGGAGGAGAAGATAGTTTTCAAAGCTGAAGATGTATGATCTTCTGTAGGTAACTGTGTCTCATGTCATTCCTGATGGTGGAGACCCCAGAGGTATTTAATGCAGAATCCCAGGGTCAGGCTAAAGAAGACCCTGCCTTCTAGGCTTCAGGAGCTCTTTTGTTCAAATCCGTACTTTTATTTCTGAGTAAAGTGTGCCCTAAGCTGCCCTCAGTGTGAATAATCCAGCTCCAGCTGTATTAGTAGCAATCAACTCTGAATGATGGCATCAGACTTTCGGTTTTTTTATAACTGAGTCTAAATACGAGGGGAGGAGATGTGATTCATCCTGTGGTTCTGAAATAGACTTCAGGGAAGAGGCCAGGCCAGCACCTGTGCATGATGCAGTGCTTTCTTGAGCTGTTTCAGGATAGGAAATAATATTGTTGATGAAGTTGAGGGTTGTGCCCTGATATCGCATCGTAAGTTGTATGTTGCCCTTTCTCATAATAAACTGCTTTGTTCTTTGCAGTGGAAGCATTACAGAGCCTTGTGTCAGTAGAAGTGGAGCCACTGCCTGAGGCGGTAATACAAACCTTCGCAGCTCAAATACAGAGGTCTACATCACAGACAGACATTCCTGATGCTGACCTTTCAGTGGTGGACTCAGAAATTGTGACGAGCCTCATGCCCTTTCAGCGGGAAGGTGTGAAGTATGTCCTTTTTGCATGCTGTTCTAGTCCTTGCCTAGAATTGTGTGCTTTATATTGGTGCTTTATATTGGTGCCCAGGCTGCATTCTCTTCTGTGGAGGACTCTGCATTTCTCCAGAGTCTCAAGCTGTTACACTCTGCCACTCTGGGCTCTTGGTTGTTTGGTGTGATGTGATTTGTTTTGTTGGGGGCTTTTTTGTGGATTTCTTTTTTTTTTTTTTTTTTTTTTTNTTTTTTTTGAGTGACACATCTTTTCTCTTTCTAGCTAGAATTCTTCATCGTGAGTCAGGAGAAAAGCAGCATTTTGCTAGTCTCATAAAATTGTTCAATGATACATCTCTGATCTCTGTCTTGTGATTCAGTATGTGTCTAGTTTTCACATGATTTTTTTATTTTGTAAGGGTTTGGTTTTTTTTTTGCCCCCCTCCCCCCTTCCTCAATGCATCTCTTTTGTTGTTATTTTTTAAATATTAACTACACATGGAAAAGTGTCAGGAAATGGGTCCCAGGCCCTGAAAGAATTAAAATGGCTAATTGTATATAGAGATAAACTTTTAAATGTTCCTGTCCCCATCATACATGGTCATTAGTTGTTGACTTCAAGATGTAACCCAGAAAACTCTGTACTGACTGCTGGTAAAGTGGTATTGCTATTAGTATTTTCTTAGCTCAGCCAGGGTGAACTCTGGGACAGAATGGGAGTAATATTGTGGAAAAAAATGTGCTTTAAATAATTGTAAGGTATTGAGACTGCTCCTCATATGAAATCAAGGTCTCTAATGACTGGTCTGAACCACTCTGTTCAGGAGCTTCCAGGAACTTCCAAGCTTTGAGACGTTTGTGAGAGTTGCTCAGTTGTGTTAAGACTAAGGGAGGAGATCCAGGTTTACTGAAGAACTCAAATCACTTTCAAGTGATCCACATTATAGGGTTGGTGATGAGTTGTGCTCATCTTGGCTGCCAGGACAGACAGTAAGCCATTTCTTGACTCTTACTTATTTTCCCTCTCTATTTTCACCAGTTTCGCAATTTTAAGAAATGGACGTTTACTTCTCGCGGATGATATGGGCTTGGGCAAGACCATCCAGGCGATCTGCATTGCTGCGTATTACCGAAAGGAATGGCCCTTGCTGGTGGTGACTCCTTCTTCCGTGAGGTTTACATGGGCAGAGGTACTGTCAGCTTGGGCTTGTGCAGGCGGCTGGTAGAGCACATGTGTGACGGTTATGCTGTGTTGCACTGTACAAGTTAATTTTAAAAGATGTATATTAAAGGGGAAAAAACTAAAAAGTGTACTAATTTAGCAACCTGAGGCGAGGAAATTGCTTGGAATTGGCTGTATGGTGTATGCCTATTTTATTTCTTTTTATTGGCTGATTTTCTTTTTGTGATCCAGGTAATCTGTTAGAAACTGAGATCAAGAGAAAATATCTCCTCTGATCCTCTGTTAACTTTGTTCCTGCAAGTCAGCTCGTTCCAAGGGGGTGTTTTACTCATCCGTCAAAGAGAATAGTTGAATTCAAGCAATTGTCTATTGTCTTCAAGCCCTTCATAGCAGTGTTTGCCAGTCCCTTGGCTGGAATAGAAGCCCAGATGCTGGGATTCTCTGCTCTGTACAAGAGGCCCCATTATCATCATTAGGTGTTTGTCATAATACATCTTTTGACCTGTCCACTGTATGTTGCTGACTCCTTTGAGTCCTTTATTAATGTTGATCAGCAGCCCAAGACAGCTTCTTCGGTTGGGAAATATATCTTGAAATAAATCACTATCATGGCTTGTATGCTGAGGCTGTTGGGTTGCTATAGGCTAGTGAAATGTTCACTGGAGGGAAAAAAAGGTGAGCCAGAGGTTTTGGGTCAGTAATTTCATGCCTGAACAGGAGAGGGTGGGAGTTTAGCTTTCCTTGGAGTGTTGCATTGATGAGAAGTGTATTGGTTGGGATTTGCTGGTTTTGTGCTACAACCAGGTTGTTAGAGCATCTTGGTGTGTGTTTTCACCTCCAGCAGTACAACAAAATGTTGGGTGACAAGAGAAGAAAATTATTTACTGAACAAGGGAGTGATGCTCATCGTGTTTGATATTTCAAAGGCCTGTAGGCTGCTGGGTCAACACACAACCTGAATCCATGGCTTCTGTGGGACAGCTGCTGGGAACAACTTGAGATCTGGTTTCCTGAAGCACTGTGCACCTGCAGCTAAACTGCTTCGTGAGATTTAAGCAATATGAGGTTCTTTGAGTGCTCGATTTCCTCTTCCTTCCCCGGCTCCTGATTCTGCAGGAGGCTGTTATGGAGATGTTTTGTTAGGACATTTGCTTTAAAATTATCTGTGTTGTTTTGTGGGTACGTGAAGGATGCACATCTAAGGAAAATGTGTCACAGAAAGTGGAAAAAGGTGGAGTTTATTATGGTCCGTAGTCTACTCAGTTCATTCTTGCTTTACTTGTTTTACTGTAGCAGTAGAAGCTTTTGTGGTGTCTCCAGAGCTGAATTATCAGAAATTGTCTTAATCTCAAAGTTGCTGGTGTTTTATTTTGGCTTTCTGGGCTCAGGCCTCTGAGTGCTGTTGCATTCAAGGTGCCATGGGAAGCTAGGAGGAAGATGCGAGGTGCTCTCGGGTGAGAATTACTGCAGCTATGTGCATTTAGAGTTCAGCATTGAAACTTAATTATTTAACAGTCAGGGCAGTTTCAAAACACTTCTTGTGGACAAAGGTCAGGATCAGGTGAGAAATATAGGATCACTTTTACGGTGTGAATTAGTCGCAGCTAGGAGCTTCCAGATACTTCTCATTGCTGCCAACTTTGGGTTTTGGCTTAAGAGTCAGCTGCATGTTCTTTGGTTGGGTTCTAACCTTGCCTGCATGTTGGCCAATTTTGGTCGTGGTGCTTACCGTAAGTGGTGAAGGATAGTCAATTGTTAGTTTCTTACACAGTGAGAAATGTGAGATGCTCACAGTTAACTCCTCGGGCTGCTGCATGTGGTTGCTGAGGAGAGGAGAGGATTTCCACAAAAGACTAAGATGCCACTTCTCATCACCACTCCTTGGATACCTTTCTGTAGGGATTGTTTCCTGATTGCTAAAGCCCTGGCCTGCTCTCTTCAGAGCAACGTCAGCAGAACTCAAATGTTGCAGAAAGGTTGATGTCACTGGGGACACAATTACAAGGGAAATGGTGGGGTGGGTGCTCAGTAGTGAAGAGATGGGTTTGGAGCTCTGGTGTGTGGAGCATTTCAAGGGGTTGATTTGAATGACGATCACCTCGTGTATTTCAGCTGCTGTCATAGAGCAGCTGGTGTGTTGTCAATTTGATGCTTTCATATTTGGGGTTTTTTTGTGTGGGTTTGTGGGGTATTTTGTTTGGGTTTTTTTTTTTGTTTTGTTTTGTTATTGTTTGTTTTTAAACTTTTTAAGGAGGGGCAGTGAAAGATTGTTTTTGTTGTTGGCCTGGGTGAGTTGTCCTTTATCCTCACATAGAGTAAACATTGCTGTAGTGAGAGATGTTTACAGCTTAGGAGTCTTGTGTTTCACACCCTGAGGTTTCCTGCTGAATGGGAAAACTAAACTTCCCTGTCAGTAGTGGTCACTGCGTTCTTTGGCTCTGGGCATAGCAGGTAATGTTGTCAGGAGGTCGTGTGCATTTCTGCTACAGATCAGTTTGGTTTTTTTTCAGTAAGAAACAAGAATAGAGCATGTTTGAGCCTTCCTAGGCTGTGAAAGGTAGATTTGGCCTTGTAGCTTGTGTTCTGTTCTTGATCTTCCCATTACTAGGGTTGTTGCCTTGGGAAGGCTGCTTACAACGGTAACGGTATTGTGCTCCCAGCTGATGTCTGGTGGTGGGTGGCATGGCTCCATGTTCTAAGCACTCATGAGGATGCTTTGTGAAGTGCTTTGGGATTCCAACGGAGGACATAAGCACCTAAATGCAGTTAGTTGCTTTCCTCTTCCTCCAGGCATTTCATAGGTGGCTTCCATCCTTGGGCCCAGGTAGCACCAACGTCATAGTGACTGGCAAAGACAACCTAACATCCAGCTTGATCAACATCATCAGCTTTGACCTCCTCAGCAAGATGGACAAGCAACTTAAGAGCACTTTCCAAGTAGTTATTATTGTAAGTGGTACACTAAAATTTCAAAGTTAATTGTATGCTGCAAATTGGGTAACCTTTGTGTTTTACAGCAGTGAAGTGTGAAGAGGACCCTATTTAGGACTGAAGCTATCTTGTAATAGTGGCTGTGATCACAGCTTTCTTCATGAGTAGAACCAGGAGATTTCTCTGAAACCTTTTGAGATAACTAGTACAGTTTAATTCCATTTTGATTCCTGAGGCTGCATTTTCTCTTTTACTGGTTATGGTGCCTCTCTGATTCAGTTGTCATTGGGCATGTCCTGTGCTGGAGAGAAAAGTGTTTAATGTGGTGATACAATAGTCTTGGAATTCTATCTCTTTAAGAGGGCTGGGCTTTCAGGGTGGTGTTAGTGTTTATCTTGTAAACCACATAATCTCTCAACATCAAGTGTGTGGGTGAAGCATCAAAAAAGCTTGCTTTACTTGTGTTCTACTGACAATCCGCATTAAGCCTTCTTTGATCACTTGTATTGTTTCTTTTGTAAATTATTTTGAAATGCACTTCTTAACCTTTTACAGAACCATGGTAAAATGTATTTATCTAGATTTCAATTACTAAAAATTGAAAACATCTAGTGTTTAAAATCAAGCTTGGATCAATAGAGACCGAAAGTGTATATGTAGCTTACTAAGAGTGTTGGGTGTTCTCAGTCTAGTTTTAAACATATCCACCTGTCCCTAAGACCATGACAACTGGAACATAATATTCCTTTTGTTTCTCAGCATCAGATAGGAATGTGGGAATAGATGGAGTTCTGTGGAGATCAAACTGCTCATGGGGGAATTTTTTTTGTTGTTGTTTTTTTTCCCCCGCCCCCTCTCTGACAAGACTTTCTGTTGGGGTGGACATACAGATTGTTACTTTTTCATGTTGGTGCTTGGAGTAAAGGGTCTTGGACTCCAGAGCTACTGGCCTGGAATGTTTTACCAGCCCTGAGCTGGCAGATGTTCTTTCTGTGTATATGTTCAAATTTGGACCCTGTATATCTTATTACAGATGAGAGTAGTCCTACTGAGTGCTGAGCTTCCCTGCTTTTTCTTCCAATCTTCTTTTGATGTCTGGGAACATTAATGTAGCTTATTTGTTAATCAGGAGAGAGAATGCTGTGCCTGAGAGGCTGAGCAGTTGTATTGTCTTTGCATGCGTGGTTGCTTGCTCATCCACGTGTGGAAAGATGGGAATGTACCCCATTGGTGGGCGCCAATTACTTTTCATGCCTAAGTTCTGCCTTGATACAGCAGGAGAAATGAAGCCTGTTTGGGGGTGATGTCTCAAGTAGGAGGCTATTATCCACCTGGTGAGCCCTATCAGCAGAACAGTTGGGTCCTAATTAGACTTCTTTTTTTTCCTTATTGTTTTCATTAGCCTCTTATTTAGGGAAGTGACACTGTATAGGCCTCCTATGTTTGCTGCATTTAAAGGACACATAAGGGCAAATGAGTATGGGTGGTGGAAATAATGTTCTTCTTTCTCCTTCCCTCTCCTGCCCCCTTTGCTCACTTGTTTGCAGTCATTTGAGATTCATGGCTTTAAGGTTTGATTTCTGTACCATTTGCTTGCAGCTGTGAGTTTGAGTGTAGGAAGCCTGCTACTCTCCGTGCTGTCTTTTCGTTTACGATTTGACGTGACTATCCCAGTGCTTGAAATATCCTCTGGGATGACAGGCTTTTATAATATTAGATAGCTGAGAATATTGGGAATTTGTTCTGTAGCCTGCAGCTGGACTATGGATCGGAACTGTCTTAACTTTCATGCTTGTTTTGTTTCAGGATGAATCCCACTTCCTGAAGAACATAAAAACTGCACGATGCCGAGCTGCCATGCCTCTACTCAAGGTGCGTGTGCTGAGTGCCAAACCTCCAGCAGCTAAGGCTCCCAAAGCAGTGTTACTCCATTTACCAGGTCTAGGAGCCAGCAGCTGAATTCTGTTGTGCAAGTGGAAATCCAGGCAATGTTGTAGGTTCAAGAGCAAAATTTGTCTCTGTCTTAGCCACTTGCTTCTACACAAATGTTAGAGATGGTAAGACCTAACAAAAGAACTTCAGAAACTCCCTTGGTCTAATTATGGTACTGCCACTGATGAGTTTCGTGGTGATGGGAAAAAGGGAATGTCAAAACTTACTGAGTGTGCTCAGGGAGAATAGAAAGAATGTACTAGTGTCAGCGTAACTTGTTTAATGGAAATAATAATTATCAGTTACATCTTGGCACCCAAATTACTGCTGTATATCAAAATGACGTTATCTAGGTCCCTTCCCTAGCTTTGGTTTTGAGCTCTACTCTGTTACTTCAAGCTTCAATGTATTTGTGTGGCTGGGGTGCAGGAGCCCTCCTGCTGGTTAAAAGTGCTGAACTAGTAGGGAATGACAGAATGGGACGTTACCAAGACAAGTGGCCCACAGAAGGGAGGCCATATTCAAGTGTGTGATAACACGAGAAATGTAAGTTTTAATGTCTGCCTGTTGTCCTGGGATCAACGAATCAAACTCTCCCTTGTAGCCTCTAGCAGATTGAAGTTAGAAGTGGTTTCTCGACACTGCAGAGTCTGTACATTAGAACAAGGTAAATGCAGTTCCTCTTCAGCAATTATCAGGAAGTGTGTATAAAGAGAAGATTCGACCTGTGATGGCTTTATAGCAACCAACTTTTATATGCAAGATTCTTAATGGCAAGCTGAAGGTGGTTGTCCTTGAATAACTTCATTGCTGTCTTTAAAGGCCTGACTCTTCTCTTGCCTTTCAGATCACTTCAGGCTTTTAATGTTTGGAAGCTAAGTAGGAGGTCCAATTTTATGAGCAGTTTGAAGTACAGTAATTAGGGTGTATGTCTGAAAATGGAGAAAAAAAACCAAAGTTACCTTATTGCAAAATGTTCAAAAAGCGGTGTCATCCTTTCCTACTTGTAGCTCTGTAAGGATCAGCTTGTCGAAATTATTTCCAGGCTATAAGATATGAGCGTGAAAGATGGTAACTGTTAAGCAGAGGTTAATTGCCTGTATACACTTATTGAGAATTTACAGTTTTATGCTGTCACATCACTGGTCTTAGAGAATTGAGAACTGGTGCTTCTGAAACTGAATTTCAGTCTTATGAAAGGATTAAGAGTTTCATGTTCATATCACGCATTATGTCACCTGCAAACAGCATACATTACCAGATGTTTCATGTTGGGTGTTCTGGTAAATTTTATTCTCCTGCTTGCTGACTATAACTTCTGAAGCAAGTATTTGCTGTAATAGCCACTCTTCTGCTCTCCTTGCTTTCCAGCACAGACCTTTTGCTCTAAAACTAGCCCCTTTGGCAGCTTTGTCTTCAACTACTAGTGAGTCTTGCTGTGTTCACTACTGGCACAGCACACCAAAGCACTGCTTTAGTACTTGAAAGAGCTGCCAAAATATGAGAAGTCTTCATCACTTGTATACTGGATTTAATAACTATACTGTGTCTGTCATCTTTATCGTAAGTAGTCAATGGGGTAAAAATTGGAGTATTTTCAGTATTTTACATGATACTTTGAGATTATTGGATAAGAAGCATTGATAAACATTATGCTGAGGATAATATTCTTGCTCTTGCGTTCTTTATGTTAAAAGGATTAGAGCAGTACTGGGGCTCTTAGAAGAGAGTAAAAAAAAAAAAATCTCTGTCCATAGGCAAGCCCTTCATAGGTGCACTGCTTCAGGCACCTCAGTCCCTGCCTTAAGGTGACAGTGTGAAGTCATGACAGTGCTGTAAACAGAGACCCTGGAGCCAGCTCATGCCTTGTCTACCTTCTAAATGTTGCCACTTCTGTCTTAGCATTATATTACTTTAAACTTTCTGAAACTGTCATAGTTGCTTGTATTTCTTACAAGGTTCCCAATATGTTAAAGTGTAAAAGCTTAGCTTTGAACTGGCTTTTAGGGACAGAAAAAGGGAAAACAAAACAAAAAACAACCAAGAAATGTAATTCTTAGTCCTTACATGCTACTAAGATTTATGAGTCCATAATGACACTGGACAGATCTAAGTTAAAATGTTTCTGAGCCTGAAAATTTCTGTCACTTCCATCCATACTTAATGGCTTCTTTTTATCTTGCTAGAATTTGCTCCTGTGACTTCTCTATTTGAATAATAAGTAAAACATAAAAATTGTTGCAAGTGTTTAGACCAAACTGCACAATAATCAGATTAAATCAATACATTCATAATAAAGATGACTTACCTTGGATATTAATTTCAAATCTGCCTTGTTAGTCAGCCAAGCTGAATCTTCACCTCTGAAATATTTAACCCATGACTACAGCATTTAAAGCCTCGTTTTAGTTTTAATATCTGACATTGACCAGTTTTCAAATGAAGTGGTATTTTTAGCCACTCAGTAATAATTAATCTTTTCCTTCTCTCTTGTATATATTGTGGAATGAATGTGGTATGGAACTGTCAAGCAGAACTATGTATTAAACATATGGCCTAAGTTAGTCAGTTGGGAACTTATAGATATTCTTTTAATATTAAAAACCCCACAAACTGTTTGTGTACGTGAAGTATTCGGTGTGTGTATATACAGTATCTCTGTGACATATGCAGCTGCTACCCTGACAGATTTAGGAAAGTTTTGCATGGGACAGTGGTGGATGTGACTAGAAAGAAGTTTTAGAGCACTTTATGATGACTGGATGTATGCAGTGACCATGCTGACTGCCTGGTAGCTTGCTCCAGGCTGTCATTAGTTTACAGTAAGTATATAGACAGGTTGTGTCCAATTTATTGTTATTGGACAAAACTTTGGGAGGAACTTGGTAATTAGGCAAACAGTAAGAGAGAGTGAGCCAGATTTCTTATTCCCTTCATATTCCCAGTGGATTTGCGAACTTGTGGGTGTGCAGACTCGTACATAGGGAAGAATGCATCATCTGCCTACATGGAACCAGGTGGCAGAGTTTGTACACAGTCTTGTGTGCCTGCCTGCAAAATTATGGAGGTGGATGGTTTGAAAGCTGTAGTAGAAAACAGGCATTTGGTGTTTTGGCACGTGGTAGAAAATCTTGCTTTCAAGCTCAGCCAGCTTTCGTGCTGGCCAGTTTGTGCCAGCAGCTGCGTGAGATCTGTCCCAAGGTTCAGCGTCTCTTATGGTACTCAAGAGGGCTAGAAGTTCTGTCTTCAAAGTGGTCCTTTTGTCATGTTTCCACACACATCAAAGTGAAAATAGCCTCATACTGTTGGGATTTGCTTGACTCTCTATTTTTAGGCCTGGCTTGTCCCTGCCCCTCATCCAGAGCTGTGGCAATCAGTAGAAGGACCTGCTTTTTACCTTGCTGTTTTCTTTAGTCTCATGATTGGGACTAAGTTCTCCTGGGTGTACTGACAGTATTGGTTGTTCCCTTCACCTCTGCCCTGCATCTGTCACCCTCAGAGGCAGAAAGTGTCTTGGTGTTATGCATTTTGTAAGCATTTTGTTTTTTCTTTCTGAGATTAGACTGGCCCAGAGACATGAACATAGGAGAGGGAGTATACATGCTACCAATATCCATAAAACAGCAAAGCCCCAGGGGTGTAGATGAAGAAACAACAACAAAATGGAAGTTTTTCACTGATCTGTGGTGGGATCTCTTGGGGACCAGAGTGAAACGGATTCTACATCCTTCAACCAGCCAAAGTGCTGCATGGTCTTTGTTCTTCTGTAATTGCATGGAGTGTTGCAAGGCAGTGGAAACTGGGGAAGGTCCCAGTGGAACATGGATGAGTTTTTTGGAAGCACAAAAGTAAGTTTTTAGTGAAGAACTGGGTTAGAAACTGAGAAATAGAGAGTTGTATCTAATCAAAGATTCCAGTAGCATAAAACGGTCGTATTCCTGTTGTGTGTCTATATGGGCTTTGTTCCATAATGTTTGGGTAATATTACTAATGTGATTGTTCCTGTTGAGCTGCTGTTTAGGTTAATAGCACGATGCACATCCTGTTTGCGGGGTTAAAGGTCTTCGTTTCTATTATGGAAGTCCAAATACATTGTGTGGCTGGAATCTAATACTCTTTGTGCTTGTTTTAATAAAGAGATGCTTAAAAATAATAGAGGGAAATAGGTCAATGTTGAAGGTAGAAAGTAAGGAGGGAACACAAAAATCTCCCTTTCCAGTGGGAAATAAATAGTTGCCTTTAGGGACTGCAGATCCATATGGATTGCTTGTTGTTACCTGCTGAGAGAAGGAACCTCATCTTGAAACTGGAGAAGCTGTGGGCACTCAAGGCTGCATCTTCAGATCTGCTCTTACCTTGCAATTTCCCTTCCTTCTCAAAACAGGGAGTAGTGTAATTTGCTTCAGTCATAGCTGATTGCTGCCATTTGATACACATTCTCTGTCTAGATGTCACTTAAGAATAGGGAAAAGCATTTCTGTTTTTTTGAATAACCACTGTAGGATCATCTTATGAAATGCAGAGCCCTATCTATTTTACCTAAATACAGAAACAGACTCCTCAAAACAGCTGCAACCCTTTCATTTTTCAAATCTTCTATTTCATTAGGTGATTATCTGTGTTACTTTATGGCCACTCTCAGATGTATTTATTTTTTTCCACACGATAAGGTATTATTATGCTGAGCAGTTCAAAATGACAGAGTAAGTGAAAACTGGGGGCATAAGTAATTGTATACCTAGAACCAGCCACACTTAGTTTAAAAAAAAGTGTGTCAGTCTGTTAGCATATGGCAGAACTCATGCTGTGAAATTCGTTTAGCACAGAGACAGTCATTGTATGTTAATGAGACTCTTCACACGTTCAATTATTTCTTTGTGGCATAACCCCCCCCTCCTTACCTACTCCCCTTCGAATCAGTTGGGTGCTGGGTTTTGACCTTTCAAGTGTGCACCATCGGGGGTTACCATTTCATAAATTATTCTTTGACTTTCAAAAGTGACTTTTGTAAATGTTATCACCACTGTGGAATTAATTCTTTCTGGTCTATTGTGTGTGCAAGTGTAATGGTAAGGAATTGGCCGGATGGTCGCACTCAGAGTTGCAGTCAATGGCTTGATGTCCGAGTGGAGACCAGTGATGTGTGGCATTCCTCAGGGTTCGGTGTCAAGACCAGTGCTGTTTAACATCTTTGTCAGCAGTGTGGACAGTGCAACTGAGTGCACTCTTAGCAAGTTTGCCAAGGACACCAAGCTGTGTGGTGTGGTTGACATGCTGGAGGGAAGGGATGCCATCCAGAGAGATCTTGACAGGCTTTAGAGGTAGGCCTGTGCGAACCTTACGAAGTTCAGCAAGGCCAAGAGTAAGATCCTGCAGATAATGGATGGAGAACAACCCTGTGGAGAAGGACTTAGGGCCATTGGTTGATGAGAAGCTCAACATGAGCGGTCAATGTGTGCTTGCAGCCCAGAGAACTGACCGTATCCTGGACTCCATCAAAAGAAGTGTGACCAGCAGGTTGAGGGAAGTGATTCTGCCTCTCTGCTCTTGTGAGACCCCACCTGGAATACTGGGTTCAGCTCTGGGTCCCTAACATAAGAAGGACATGGACCTGTTGGAGCAAGACCAGAGTAGGGCCACAAAGATGATCAGGGGGCTGGAGCACTTCTCCTATGAAGACAGGCTGAGAGTTGAGGTTGTTCAGCTTAGAGAAGGATCAGAGACCTTACAGCATCCTTCCAGTACCTAAAGGGGACCTACAAGAAAGCTAGAGAGGGATTTATTACAAGGACAGGTAGTGATAGGACAAGGGGTAATGGCTTTAGGTATAAGGAAGAAATTCTTCTTTGTGGTGGTAGCACTGGAACAGGTTTCCCAGAGAATATGTGGATGTCCCATCTCTGGAAGTGTTCAAGGCTGGGTTGGATGGGGCTTTGAGCAACCTGGTCTAGTGGAAGGTGTCCCTGCCCATGGCAGAGGGCTTGGAACTAGATAATCTTTAAGGTCCCTTCCAACCCAAACCATTCTATGATAATGCTACAAAGCTACAGTTGTCTTATGTTACCTAGTAAGTAAGGGCTACAGAACAGGTCTCCACAAGTCAAGTCACTGTCAGAGTTGCCTTAAGCAGTCTCACAAGCAAGTAGCTGGAAGAACAGTCACAAAGACACGTGAGAGAGAGGAGTGCTTCTGGGGAAGATTAAACTTCATGCCTAAGTGCTAATGAGCAGCTAATGTTAGGTCTCTTATGTGGAAATATGTATCAAGTGTGTACAGATGTGGTTTTGCTAGAAAGTCCCAGCTGGTCACTGCAATCTTGTTTTCTGTGCTGCTATATTATTCTACACTGTGAAAGAAAGAGAGTAAGCTCTCGCTCTTGACAGCATAGAAGATACAGCAGGAAACAAGGATTAAGCAGTGATCAGCTGAGACTTCTCTACAGGAGCAAATCTTTCTTGGCATCTATTCAAAATGAGTTGCCACGAGGAAGAGATGTGAATCAAAGCAATTTCTTTCATCCAGAATTTAAGTAAACCTTCAACACTCAGAAACTTGTCTTCCTAGGATTTTTTTTTCTTCTTTTCTCTCTTTGGTTCCTTCTGTCATGGATTTCAAAAGTGAAAGGGACCCTTGGGATAATGGGTTAGACCACCTGTGTTCCACACAATTTTCTGGAATTAATTTCTTCAAGATCTTCACAGCTGTTGTGGAGCTAATGTCTCTTGGGGTTTTTTATTGTGTTTTTGTGTTTGTTTCTTTTGTTTGTTTGTTTTTGTTTACTTCTCAATTTCTTTAAAGTCATTAATTATAGATGTATCACAGCCCTTGGTAAGCGCTTGCATTGGTTAGATACCCTATCTGTTAAAAATGAAGTTGTGCATAGCAAAGCAGCAGCTGGACAAGTTTAGAATCCAATTAACCTGTAACTTCATAATTATCTGGTTTGATATCTATTTAGGGTTTAGGGAAAGAGCCTGGCTGATCATTTTGATTACTGGGGAATTAGTGTTCCAGCCTTGTCTCGTGTAGTTCCTGGAGGGCACTCTCCAAAGAGGGGGGTGTCTTGGGAGTGGCATGAAACCTTTCAAGACAGTTGGGTTTATGTTGCATTTAATACGTCCCTGGTCTGTTTTGAGTGAACTTTTCTGGCTTTAGCTTGATCAAGAGTTATTTGAAATGAGCTGTCTGTAATTTCATTACCTCCATGTTGTCTTTTCCTAGCAGTGGCCTTCTATTAGACCAGGAGGAACAAGTTTAATTTGGAGGTTTCTTGCACATATGAGACTGGCTTGTCTTGTGTTTCAACAGATTTCTCAGCATGGTGTCAGTTTACTCCTCAAAGGCTTCTGCAAATCATCAGATATTGTCTAGGTTCTGCTCAGTTGTCCTCCACTGTTAGCTTAATTTTAAAAACTGACCTAATTTCTGCTTTATCATTTTGTTTCCTCATGGGCCAACATCTTTGGCCTCTGTGACTCACCCCTCTTTTGGGTAGCATCGGCACCTCTGTCTTGTGCAAACTAACTCTCACCTTCCGACATGTCCGAAGGTTTGACCTCTCTTCTTAGTTCAATAAATAGCCTTCTTTTTAAAAAATGTTTATGGGAATTGTCTGATCCTGATGGTGATCATATTTCCTTCTGGTCTGTTTAGTAGGGGTGGAGGGAGAAGGCAAGTCCCACCTTGATTACAGCCTATATATAAATATCTGATAAAGGGTCCTGAAAATAATTTCCGGTAGCTGATCTGTGAACTATTTTTCCATCAGATTTTATTGGTGAGTGGATGAATCAGCTGAATAGATTTGGGTGACTGGTAGATCTCAATGAAACGATAAAAGGATTTCATTTTCTTTTTCATTTAAATGTGAATGAGCTGTTGGTACAGATGTCACTCAAGAATATCTTTGTTATTTTAATGAACCTGCATTAAACCATGCAGGAAATTACAAGGCATTTGTAATTTAACTACTATATGTGAATTTACAGCAGTAGAAATTTGTAGCTCTCATCTAATAATAGATAATAATGGAGGTATGAAGGTAGAAATGCATCCTGGATGCTTTTATGTCTATAGTGGTTTTTTTTTTCCCCCTGTCTTTTTGGGAGCACTTACTTTAGATATAGGTTTTCCACCCCCTTCCTGTCTCCCCTACAACACATGCTTTATAATGTTTTTCTTACATGGTTCATATTTTTTAACTCATGTTCTAGCATCTAGCCAGCTGTGCCTAGACTCACCATGGCTGTCAGGTGGGCATCTTCTGGTCCTGCTTCAGGCAGCTTCATCTTTCTCTACTTGTAGTATGATTTTAAAAGAAAAAAAAAAAAAACAAAAAGGAAAAAATCCTATTTCTCTGGATCTCCTCTGCTTCTGTGAGGAAGACAGTCTGTTTATCGCTGGCTGTGGCAGGTTTACTACAACAGAATTTACTTTGGAGGTGAAGATATACCTAAAGAGAGTGTGTCACTTTCCTATGACATCTGATGCCAAATGGTGAACCAGTCATGAGACATTGATGTGTCCAGTGGGTAAATGCCAATTCAGAAGGTACTGTCATAAAGATTTATATCCTCTTCCCTTACAGCACACGGATGATGGATAAGAAACAATATGGTTTGTCCTGCTTCCTAGAAGTTTTAAGCACTGTCCTTGAGTGCCTTCAGGCAGTGAAGGCTAAAAGTATCTGTGGGAGGTGAAAGCAATCTTCCATTTAGTGTGCTTGGGCAAAGGCTCTGGGATTTTCTTTCATGACTGCAGATGATTTCTTAGCAGATTCTGCTTGTAAGCTGTATGATAACCATGCTCCATTTTGCTTTCCCAGGCTGCCAGGAGAGTGATCTTGCTGTCGGGAACCCCTGCCATGTCGCGGCCTGCAGAGCTCTACACACAGATCGCAGCTGTCCAGCCGGCCTTCTTCCCGCAGTTCCACTCCTTTGGGCTCCGCTACTGTGATGCCAAGAAGGTACTTCAGTGGGGGAAATGGCAGACTGAGACTCTGCAAACAGCGTTGTTTTGTTTTTTTTTTTTTTCAAAATATAGGGGCTTTTTCTTTCCTTCCCTTCCTTCTGTCTGATATTACATCTCGCTGCAGATAAATGTTTTGAAAGATCTCAAGCTGAGAAGCACTAGGTGCTGCAATGGTGGGCCCGAGACATGGAGGCAGTAATGCTTTTTGTTAAAATCTGCCCTGAAAGCCACAGAAATGAAATGCTTAAAAATAAATAAATAAACATGGACATAGGTGGGTAGAGGAGCCTATTCTAACAAGAACTTGCCCGGAGAGTGTTTTAAATGGGCAGAGTAACTGTGGGGCCTTTAAGCAGCTGCAGTTTTGGGCTAATTGATTAACAAAAAAGTTTATAGTCTGCTTTAGTGACTGTTTAACAAAGAAAGGCCTCTGTTCCTTGAGATTTGGGATTTTATACCTCCAAGTAAGTAAGAAATGAAGACTTACAGACTGTCTTTGTATTCTGCCCTCTTCTAATTCAGGAAAGGGATGTGGTCCTCAGCATATCTTGAAAATAAATTAACTTATCTCTGCCAGCTGCTCAGCAGTGGTTGCAGCTGAGTCATTGAGTCCAACCTCTGCAAGATCTTGGCTTCACAGGAAACCAGCATTTGCAGCCATGATGGCAGGTTTCAGCTTTGCTCTCAACATACGGGCAACTCAGCTCTACTGGGGTTTGCCTGATGTACGAGCAGTCTTCTGTGTTGATTGCATAGACACAAAAATGAACCAAAGTTTCCCTGAGTTCTGATTTGAAACAAGAACACTCTAATCTGGCTGGTCCTCCAGTTCCTGTAGGACAAGCACGTAGCAGTTGGCATGTGGCACAGGATGGCTTGGCAGTGTGAGCATGGACCTGTAGTACAGGAACTTGCTTATCCTGCCTTGTTCTCGAGTAATCAGTTTCACTTCTTGTGCCTTATTTGCCATAAGACTGGGCAATAACTTTAAGCAGAGTGGTTGGAAACACCAAATGACCATTTCAATGTGCAAAACTATTTACAGAAGTACATCATCAGTATATGCCATAAAAATAGTTACAGCTATTTGTAGGGCTTTTGTGTTTGTTTTCTTTTCTCTGTTTGGGTTAGCTTAACACATGCCAAGTTTCCATCAAGAAGATTCCTGTTGCAGTCACAAATAAAAGATCTGAATGCTCACTTTTACTGACTTAGCTAGTGTAGTGCTGTTCTATGTATGTCCAAATGTGCAAGACAGATGAGCAATTCCTTGGTTTTGGTGCTGATATGCTGATGCCATTGATTAAAGTAAGGCCATTTAGCGTGCAGGATCAGAGACACAGAGCTCGAGTGCTGGAAGATGACAGTGTTCATGTTAGCGAAGTGCTGCTTTCCTGGCAGAGGACAAACTTAGGGTTTTTCCATCCATAGTAGGAATCGTATGGAGGGAGAGGGCCATGCTTTCTGCTGAGCTTCATTATCTTTGAAAGATTCCTGTCTAAACAGTGTCCAGAATGCTTCCTAGAGAGAAATGAAGAGATGCAGTTTAATCCTGCTGGTTTTCTGCACTGAAAAGGAAAGTTTAATTGCAACATGCGAGTCTAAATAGGTTTGGAGTTCCATAAACCCTTTAAGGGTAAAGTTCTGCATGACTAGCTGTTGCTTCAATTACAAGGCGTATGGACCTCAGGTAAGACGTTGAATTGGATAAAAGAAATAAAATTGTTGTGCATGATCCAGGTTGTAACAGTGTAATCCGTGTAAATGAGTTTTCCACCTACAGTGAAACTCAGCATGGAGGTTGTAGTCTGTCTCAGCTTCCCTTCAAACCTTCTGCAGGGTTTCTAGTGCGACTCCATTTCTGTTTGACCTGCCTCTACTAGACAGTCACATTACTGGTCTTCTCAGTGCTCACTTGGGACATTGTGCTACAGTAATGTCAGTAAATGATAGAGTGAACCCAGAAATAATTTGGTAATTTAGAGGAGAAGTGGGGCTGCTGGAAATGAAGAGGTGTGAACTGTATTAGACGAAAAAATGGGACTGCTGAATATTGTGTTGCCACAGATCCACTCAGCAACGAGGAAATTAACAGGTGTATTGATGATTGTAGTTGTTCCCTCGTGACTGTAGGATGTCCTTCATGTTCCTTTTTGCAGCTCTAACCTGAGACTATGTGAAGAGTTACAACCTCTCTGAAGAACTGTTGTGGTACTTTTGCTGTCATTATTTAAATAGGTTCTTATTTCTGTCCGGAAAGTGGCACTATTGTAAGTGGGGATGGAATTGCACAGAAACAGAGAGGTTTTGCAAGGCTTTTGGGAGATCTGTCAGGGTAAAAGGTACTATGTAGAAATGTTTTGATATGAATAATAAATCTGATTGCATTGTGAGAAAAACTGTCAAACCTGAACTATTCAATTTAAAACTAAAACTTAACTGGTTTCTGTTTGAAGAGAGTAGATTTTATGACAGAAAATTGCAAATATGTGGCAGAT
Organism: Pampusana beccarii; assembly: GCA_013399365.1. Taxonomy (NCBI): domain Eukaryota; kingdom Metazoa; phylum Chordata; class Aves; order Columbiformes; family Columbidae; genus Pampusana; species Pampusana beccarii. The sequence continues at coordinate 48,082 of VWYH01000883.1, forward strand.
GTTACTAGAAAAGATAAAAAATAAAAGTTTTTTGTTTTGTAATTCAACCTGCCAGCATCTGTACTCCTAAAAATGCAGTGAGTTGGAATGTCACCTGCTTATTTACAAAATTCTCAAGTCCGTTTCCCAAAATACATGCTGTGAATTCGTTTTTAAAACTGGGTGATGTTGGCAAATATTAAATAATTTCTATCTGAGCACATGCTTTGAATTTGTTAGGGTTTGGCATCTTCTACTAACTGTAGTAAGTTTACTGACTCATGTAAGATGCTGTAACACTTCAGTAAGAAAATCGCAGTTGGATGCATTTGTTCTGGAATGTCATGGATCAAAGCCACATGTGCATTTAGGCAAAATAAATGTCCCTCTTTCTTCTCTCTGTTCTTTTTGACAATAGGATATACTAAACTATATTTTAATAATTCCAAAAATAATAGTCTTTTTTTATCACTAACCAGGTGCGGCACAGAAGTAGCATGTTTCCTTGTTTGCAAACAGTTCCAGCAACAGTCACCATAAAAGAAATATAGTAATCTGAACATACTATAGGGATTCTGCCTGTATATGCTTTTTAATATGACAGTAGACAGTATATTGGCTCTGTGCCTTGTTCTTGCGGTTGTGATGATGTTACTCTTCTGAAATGAATTGTGCTACGTGGACACAAAACATATGTATCACTTGTTCATTATGGAAGTGGAAAAACATGGGCTGCAAGAGCAGATTGAGGTAGCTGGAGGAGAGTGTCCAGGCCCCATAGCAGGTCTTGCTGAGCAGCCTGCTCAGTGTTGATCCTGCGACTTGGCTGCCAGCGCACTGAGCAGTGTGAGCAGAGGGCTTCTGAGGCTGGGTGCAGCACCATGTGGGTGCTGCTTGGTTCTGTACGTCTGCTGTTCTGATGGGTCCACAGAGCCTGAAGAAATGCAGAAAGAGGGCACAAGGCTGGGATGCAGCACTGTCAGCTTTCAGGCAGCATGTCTAAAGCTGATACACCCAGGTTGACTCAAGCCAGCTTTTCGCAGACCTGAGGGATGTATCTGTGTTGCACTCCTGCTTTTAGGGAAGCAGAGCAGTAATACCCATGTTGGCTTTCTGAGGGCTTGGCTTAGGTCCAGGTGGGCTTATTACCTCTAGCTGTGTACCAGTGTGCTGTTGTCAGAGCCAACGTTTTAACTCTACAGGAGCCCAATTGGCTTTGTGTCTAGGTCTTGAATTGTTTCCTGCTTTTGTGAACCAAATATAGATAATCAGATGGTACCATAATTATGTAGAAGTAGATTAAATCAAATGAGTTTTAATGGTGGCCATAGGTGCCAGAATCTGAAGTCAGTTAATGGTTCCCATCAGTACAACATAGCAATAGAATTGCAGATTGTCCTGTTATGTCTCAACCCCAAGTAGGCATGTTCACTTCCAGATTTCAGAGAGGTCTTAATTGCCTATGAGCAGTTTGATTCCTCCTCTTTCTGTCTCATAGCATGTTCTCATCCCTGCTCTGTCAAAGCACCATCCCTTAATACAGTCAGTAACATGACTAACTTTGTGGCTGGTATGATTTATTTTTTGTCTCATGCACTGTACAGAAGGATGGAGGATGCAGTGAATACTTTGGAGCTTTTTCCTATTTTACTTCCAGTTCTGTGTTGTATGAGGTTTCTCTTGGGGAAGGAAAATAAAAGAAATATATATTTTTAAGGTTAAATCTATTTTAGCAATTAATGACATGAGAGTGGAGCAACAGATGAAGGGGGTTGATGCAGAGGCTTCTCACATCTCCATTATGTGCAATTCAGGAAGATGTACGTATCTATATGTAGGGAGTTACCTTGGGTTGTTGTTCTAATACCAGAGGTGGTATTTTGGGGTTTTTTTGAGTGGCACTGCCAGTAAGGCTTGGAGTTAGAACTGTGAGGACGATTTCCTTCCCCACCTCCTTGGTTTTCAGCATTACTGTAGCTATATTGCATATACTTATTTGTGAAACTTCAGAAGAAAGGTATCTCTTTATCCTTTAAGTCTGCATAAAAACCTTATTGGCCTCTTGTCCAAAAGCAAGTTGTTTAAATATGTTTCTTTTGGGGAATGTACCAATTCGATGCCATTGCTTGTCAGCTTAGTTGTTCTTTCCTGGCGAACAAATGGTAGGCTGTGGGGTTACTAGCAGGAGAAGCGATGAGCTGAGATTAATTGAACAGACATGTTGTCTGCACACAGGATCTTGGAGGATAGGGCAGGTTCAGAGGCAAGCGCTTCAAGGAGAAGTAAATGAAGGGTTTGTTCAGAGGAGCTTTGAAGTGTGATGATGCTTTGAAGAGACGATGTTTGGAGTGCTGTATTTTGGGCCACAGTTTATTTATGGTTTGCTTGAGTCTGAGCCAAACATGGTAATGGCAGAAACAGCATTTCAGGAAGCAGATCAAGAGGCAGGTCACAGTGGAATGCAGGCACTTTCGACCTAGCATTTACTGGGCATGTCAGACAAGTGTGACATCTCTGTGAAGGCATTTGGGTTGTGGATGTTTGTCCTCATGCTCTTAGAGAAGACTTTTGTGTCTTTGTCTGCTTAAAACTGAGGTAAATGTGTGTGCGCAGAACTGCAGTGAGTTCTGCCAGCCTGCCTAAAACTGCAAGTGGAGCGCAGAAATACCTGGCTGCGTGAGGATGAATGCTGGGGCGCAGTGCTGTGGCAGGGATCCCCACCATTCTGTGTGCTCCTCCTTCCTGGGTCTCCTGGTGCACTTGTAGATAGGAAAAAGGAAAGTTTGCAAAAAAAAGTTTTCACGTTGCATGGATTAGTTTGTACACTTCTATCTTATTGCCATTTTTGTCAGCTTTCTTTCCTAGTGACTGTTAAGTTCTTGCTTTGTCCAATTTCCCTGGAAGTTTATTCTATTCTTTGATCACCTGCAGACCGGAAGACTCAGTCTCTTTTAAATTTGACACTGGTAAGTGCTTTGATCTTTCCCAGATGCCATGGGGTTGGGACTACTCTCGATCATCCAACTTAACTGAGCTGAAAATTTTGCTGGAAGAGTCCATCATGATCCGACGTCTGAAATCAGATGTGCTGTCGCAGCTTCCAGCAAAGCAACGCAAAGTGATTGTGGTGGCTCCTGAAGGCATTAGTGCAAAGACCAAAGCTGCCTTGGCAGCCGAAGCAAAGAAGATGGCCAAAGGATATGAAAGTGTAAGTCTGAAACTATTTTCATGATGAGCCATTGGTATTTCAGGTGCCTTTATTTCAAAACATTAGTGGAAAAACAGTACCCGGAGTTCCAAGGGAGGTCAGAACTACACCTCATGTGAAGGCACAGTGGAAGGCTGTTGAATGCACAGTTTTAAATGGGTGTACAACACAATCAAAACAGCTCCGATTTTTTTTTTTCCCTTTTGATTTGTGTGGTGTATTTTGTCCTTTTGTGTGAAATACAGTTTCCTTTCTTTTTTGCTCTCTTGTTAGTCCTTTCAGTCGTCTTTCATACCTCCTGCCTCTGTACTTATTTTTGCATCTTGCCTTGTAATCCCATTCACCCTACAACACAGCCCTGTTGAACCTGTGTTGTGAACACACCAGTGGCCAAAAATGTGAAAAGTGTATTTTTTCTTCTTTTTTTTTTCTTGTGCAGGTGGCAAATGCATGTTCTAGGCTCCTAGGCTGCTAACAGTTCTGTAAGAAATTAGGAGTTTTTCCTTGCTGTTTTGGTTGGGAAAATGCTTTCTCAACTAGAACTACTTTTGTGATACACTTGTCAACCAACTTGTAGGAGTTAAGTAGGAGGTAGGAAGGGAGGTGTCAGAAATAGGAGTGTGTATCTGCCATACCCAGTGGCAAGTAAACAACTTTCCCTTCCAGCCCCCCTTTGTTGTGCATTTTTAGGCTGTTTTTTTCCTAGCAAAGTGTTTATTTGGCAGCAGCAGCAATCCCAGGTCTGTAAGCAAGAAGGAGAAAAGGCATTTCTGAGATTCACATATATTTATCTTTCTTTCTGCAGAAACAACAGGAGAAGGAAGCTCTTCTCCTCTTCTACAACAGAACGGCAGAAGCTAAAATCCACTCAGTCATGTAAGCTGTGTGTCATTGCTTCATTCTTGCCTGGTAATATGTGTTTTTCTGCTGAAAACAGGAAAACAGTGCCTTAGAGATAACAGTGCAAGGACATGAAGCATAGCCTCAAGCCAGCGAAGAGAAAATTTATTTTAATTACTGTGCATGGGACATTTGCTTCTCTCAGAGTTCCTAGGCTGAAGAAGCCTTCTGATTTCATTCCATATATGAATCTAAACTGTCATTTGAAACCTCTAAAATTACTTGGTGTTTGGGACTTGGATAAGTTCCGTTGTCTGGACCCTGTTTTAGTTTAAGAAAGGGGGAAATAATGAAACTAAAAGTGTCAACAGACTTTGAGAAAACAAATGCTGCAGTCCTGCTGCAGCAGGATCCCTGAGCCCAAAAGCTTGTGAAATGGACTGAGCTTTAATTATAGCGTGCGCTAAGGGCATCTCAGCCTCTGCTGAAGTTCTTGGCTCTTCCAGAAACCTCACATGGGACCTCAGTAGCAAAAGTTTTCTATCGTAGGTATACTTTTAACTCTGTTGTCCTTAGGAATGCTTTTCTTCTGTGACTTTCTGTGCCCTTTCATCCTTAGCCTTTCTGCTGGGACTGCAGAGGAGTTGCCTAAGGTCACATAGCATGACTTACTAGAAAGTAGTATGCTAATAACATGAAAACAGTCTACTTTTCCACAGCCCTCTGAATGTAGGGACCAGCTGATGTGCACTGTGTGGTTTTGTAGTCTTAGACCTTGCTGCAGAATTTGCCTGTTTGGCACAAAATTGCACTTCAGAGTCCCAGCGCTCATTTCTGTAGAAGAGTTTCTTCCCCTTATGTTAGTGAACAGTTAGAAGACTTTCTTCCTTTTATTTCAGTTGCAAGTGTGAACTGAATATAAAACCATGAAGTGCTGTTTACTTGACATTCTGGTAGGAACTAGTTCATTTTTTTCTGGAGTTTAGTAGCATTTAAAATACCACTTAGTATAAGCTGCTAAACTGCAGTACCATCTAGCTAATGGTACTGTCCTACAGTCATCGGCACCTCCATGTCTCACCCTTGATGACAGTGTCTTCCATTGTTTCCATTGAAATTATTAGCCATTTGTTAAATGGAATATAGGTATGTGGGAATATATAAAATAATTATAATGTGTTGGCATCTGCTTGCTACACTGAATGTTCACATTGATATTTGTTTTTATTTAAAATACAGCATTCCCACTTCTCTCACAGGTTTCTTTGTTAAATGATATTGTCATGTAATTGGGATCTGAACATCACAAACCCTGGGAGCTGTCTGCAAAGCACTGATACATCTTAATATAGTGCTGGAAATTCTGCTCAGTGTTTTCTGACACTTGCTGCTGACCTAAGCTGTGTTGTATTTAGTAAAGAACTCCATATTCCTGATCTTTGCAGCAACTTTGCTATTCCAAAGGAAAGATGACATCTGTATCATCTGTTCTGATGGCTGTTGCTATACTTAGTTACAAATTTTAGGCTTATAGGTGTTTTTCAGGCTCCAGTTGACCTGATTGTATCACAAGTTACTACATAGAAATGGATTCTGTAGTTCTGCTATTACTCCATGGCAAAAGCCAGATGTTTTCATTTAATTAACACTATTTAACTGCATTTAAAAGGAGTCTTGTTACCTTTCATTGGTTATCTTCTATGCATATGGATAATTTCTAGAAATAGCTGATTTATTTAGATTGTTAAACTGTAGTAAGTTGTCAGTGTGAACCTTTGCATGAAAAGCTACTTTAAGGATACTCTGATCCATGTGTTTTGTATCTTTTTTTATAAAATAAAAACAACCCCAAGTAAACATTGAAAGGATAATTCTATACAGATTATTTTAGATTATTGCAGTTGTGCAAAAGTTAGAAATACAGAAGGGTGAATGAGATTGTCAAATAAGTATAGATGACTTCCAATTGATTGGTCTGGGATATCATGTTTCAAGTAGGATATAATAAATTGATTCTTAGTGATACAAAAGTATAAACGTAGGCAGCTGTCCAGCTGTGGTGAAGAAAAATGAGTGGATTTTCCTGCAATGTCTTTTTTAATCTGTAGGAGACATGACTTGCTACTTGCATTTTACTGCAACTTTCGTTTGATGCTAGCCTATTTTCTATTTTCTGTGTATAGATGAGCAGTACCTTTAAAATTTGTTGTGAGCAAAGCCTGTATTCTCTTAGTAAATAATTTATAAAGTTTGAGGTTTGTGGTTTTGTTTTGTTTTTTTCTTCCTCTTTCATGTAGAGAATACGTCTTGGAGTTACTGGAACGTGGGAATGATAAATTTCTGGTGTTTGCTCATCACAAGATAGTGCTGGATGCAATAGTTGCAGAGCTGGAGAAGAAAGTAAGTAATTCACTGAGTCATCTTAACTTTATCGCTATTCCAGCTTCAAAGGTGTTTAAGAGCTCCCTAGAGTTATGGCCGATCAGATAGTTTGTGAAAGTTAGTGGCAGAGATATTTTCTGCTTGCTGTGCTTCTGAATGTGCCTTCACTGAGGGAGCTGAGCTGTCAGGGTGAATGCCTCACAGGATGTACTTTGGATTAGCTGAATGGCTTTTGTTGTATTTAATGTTCTTTAATCTCCATGGTCTGCCCTGGAGCTTGTGAATTCTTGGAGGAGTGTTACTATGTGTGGCCATCTCTGCTTTGTCCTCCAGGCTTTCCTGAGAGAGGGAGAATGTAACAACCCGAATCCAGCTATGGCTGCCTTCCTTAGTCTCTTACATTTTTGAACTGGGATACTGTAGCGAGACTTGATAGACCTGCCAGTCATCTCTCTGACTTCAAAAGTGTTTGTCTAATTATTCCTGTGAGACTTCCATGGATGCCCCTAAAGACTTCTGGGTCATGCTGGGACAGCGTGAAGGATGGTTTAAATTAATATCCAAAACTATAAACCACAGCAGCAGTTGGGGCTTTGCTGCCTCTGTGGCAGCACCCTCCAGTAGAGCAGGGAGGCTGGACACTGAAGTGTTGTGGCCCTGCATCCCCCAAGTTTGTCATGCCTCTCCTGAGCCTACCACTGAGCAGCTGAGTTGTGTAGGATCCCATCTCCTCCCATCACAAACTGGGGAAGACTTTAGGAGGTTGGGGAGGTTGTAGTAGCTGTAACATTAGCATACAGTGTTCAGCTTCATATTAAGCCAGTTGCCTTTCCACTGTACCTGAGTTGCCAGCTTGTTGCTGTCCTTCCTGTTGCTTGGGATTGGTGGGAGAGCAATGGACACAGGAACAAATCATGCATTGTGAACAGAAGGGAGGTACATTATATGCTGAGCTACAAGTGCCTCTGCCTTAAAGATGAGGAAGGGCCCTAAAAATGCAACTGTTGCCTTCTTACTTTTCCTGGTTTTGCCGTGGGGAAAGTAAACAGAATCCACTGAAACATGGGAGGAGGATATGGGAAAGGAGACACAAGGCCTCTAAAAGGTATCCTCTGCCTTTTCACAGCATGTTGAATACATTCGCATTGACGGCTCCACGCCTTCAGCTGAGCGGCAGTCTCTGTGCCAGAAGTTCCAGTTCTCGGAGAAGCAGATTGTGGCCCTCCTGTCCCTCACTGCTGCAAACATGGGCCTGACGTTGTCTGCTGCAGACCTGGTGGTGTTTGCAGAGCTCTTCTGGAATCCAGGGGTACGTGTCCTGGGGAATCAGAGGTTGGATGCTCTCTGGAGAGCAGAAACAGTGGGGCTTGGGAGGAGATGTAATGGGCAGGGAACTTTCTCTAGGGTTTTTCTTTCTTTCTCTGATGGCTGCTTGTCTGTGCACCTCCAGGTGCCCGGGCTTGAACCGATGAAGCTGGTTACTCAGCTTGCTGACTGGAGATAGTATGAAAGGGAAACATGCTCCTGTTTCTTAACTTCACAGAGTTCTCAACAGTGTGCTCAGACAAGACCTGAAAGGGTCCATCATCAATGCTGACCCTCTACTTTTGAAAAATGCTCAGTGTCTGTTGGGAACTCAGTGCACCAGACTATTTCTAGGTTTAGTCTTTGTTTGAGGATGCAGGTGTTAACAGGATCTAGATGAGAAATAGTTGCTAAGCACAAGAAATAAGATCTCCTTGTTCTCTGGTGCTTACACAATTTCTTAGATGTTGCATCTCTTGCTTTATTTTGTCATGTTTTTACTTAAAGGTTTTGATCCAGGCAGAAGATCGGGCACATCGAATTGGGCAGACCAGCTCCGTTAATGTTCACTACCTGGTGGCTAAAGGCACAGCAGATGACTACTTATGGTAGGAAGTGAGAAAGACACTTTGACTCTCCTGCTACCTATTTTTACTGTACATAAGGTGCTTAATGTTAGTGCTGATTTCCACAGCCTGTGAGGGGAGGAGCAGTAACTGCCAATCAGGGCTGCTGTGAGCTGGTGACATGGCCTGGCCACAGTGGACATAACTAAGTAGATGCCAAGCAGGACAAATAAAAGTAGTTATCTGACAAAGATCTCTCTCTGTTGAGAGAAATTCTGCCAGAGTTGATACATCTAAAACCTTCGCAGCCTCTGTATAAGGAGAAGTGTCTTGGATACAGCCCAGAGCAATCATGTGCTGGGGTGAAGTGCTGAATGCTTTCAAGCAAAATCAACAGACGCTGGAGCTGGTTCAGTGTATTGTGGATCAGGTGTGAGGAGCAATCTGGCTGCTGCCTGCTTGGACAGGGAGCTCTGGAGGAGGACTGCGCCATTTCTTTTGTCTTGCTCTTCAGTGAGCCCTTTGGATGGATTAAAGAAGTGCTGCTGTCCCACGTTTGGAGAGTTGTGGTCTGAGCCTTCTTGGCTGCAGTGAGAGCTCTCAGTGGACACTGGTCCTTAGGGCTGTGGAGTCAGACATCCTGGGCAAGAAAAGGATCTGAGGAATCCTTAGTGCTGCAAGGGACCTGACCTGCAAATGATGAAAAGAAATTATCCACCAGCTGCTTCATTTAAAGTCCAAAATTACATCTTTATTACCTTGTTTAAAGGAATGAATGAACCAACTGAACTTGTGCAGTTCCCAGAATATCATGATGGCAAATAATTACAACCCTACAGTGTAGGGATCTGGAAACTGATGCATCGCCCACGTTTCATGGGAAGTTAATGACAGTAATTCTGTCTTTATTTGTGAAATGCTGTCCATGCAGTCATTAATGCTTAATGGGAAGGAAATATGGCTCTTCAAAGAAGGACACTGGCATCCTTTTAAAGGCGAGAAAAGAACAAGAGGACAAAGCTATTTAGTAAATGCATTAGTTGTGCTGTGGCCTTTGCTTCTTTCGAAGTGCCCAATCTGCAGGTGCAGTTGTGCAGTTGGGACCTCTCAGCCTCTTGGGACAGGGATGAATTCTTCCTCCTGCAGTACCTCAGGAGATACCCTGGAAATGCTGTGTCTGTTGGTGGGGTTTACCATTGCTTGCCTCGGAGACTGAACACTCAGGCTTTTGTGACTCCTTTTAGCTTAATCTTCTTGTTCTGACTTCATACTGTTGGTGTTGCCTCAGTCAACTAGTTTGCCTATTGGATATGTGTGTTCTCCAAATATTTATAGCCTGAAATCGTCTTGTTACTTACTTTAAATTGGATTGATACTTATTTACACTGGATGGACTGATATTCCAAGACAGTGTACAGTCATCATAAACAAGCGCAGGACAGGTTAAGGAACTAACAAGCTTTGGTAGAAAACCCATCTTTATATCTTTTTTATCATCTACACATGGTAAATGACACAGTGTCCTTGCATGATACTTTCTTCCTTTCAGTAATATCTGTTTATCTCTCCTAGGCCAATGATTCAAAAGAAAATCGAAGTGCTGGGGGAAGCTGGTCTTTCAGAAACCAATTTCTCCAAAACAGCTGAATCCACTAATTACTGCCCTAAGGTAATTGACCTGAAAAAATATCAGTGGTCCCCGGAAGAGGCTGAATGGGCTTTGGCTGGTGTACATGGTGACTGGCAGGCTGACCTTAGGTATTTAGTACCACAGACCATGTTCCACAACTCCTCCCAGGATCCATGACTTGATTTGAACTCTCCAGAGAGAGTTCTCAGACCTGCTGCATGCAAGGAGACATGAAAGCCTTCATGGCATGTATATGTCTCTGAGGTATATGTCTCTCAGATATATGTGTATGTATATGTACATATGATATATATGTCACATGATATATACACACGTGTGCACTGGCTCAGGGGAAGTGGCCTCTGATTGTTGCTCACTTTGTTTATATGACAATATGTGTGCAGATTCTGTCTGTTTTAATTTTTCAGCCAGATCCTAAGCAGAAGACCATATACGACCTTTTCCAGAGGACCTTCTCTGAGTGTGGAGATGACGCTGATGAACTTTTGCTTTTGGAGGCAGCTGATGCTTGCTGTGAGGTTGACTCTGGCAGTGCCTTGCAAGATACAGGAGGAGAGGCATGTTCAATGAGTCCCCCCAGAAAGCGGCGTATTGAGGAGTTTTTTAAAGCGTAATGGTGGCAGCAACAAGAAGGTGACTAAGAGATTTTTTAAAAAAATTAAAAAAGAGAAAAGCAATCAAGTATTATTTTTTGAGTTTTCAAAAATAAAAGACTTAAGTTTTTTGTATCTGTGGTGCATTTAATCTCAAAGGATGAGAAGGCAATCTGACAGCATGATAGATGATCAGTGCACACCTGGCAGCCTGCAGGATTTCCAGTCCTGGTTTTGCTGACAACTGAGTGGTGATGGGCAAGTAGCTTGCTGCTTTCTATCAGTTTCCACAGTTGTTTTGTTTAAAAAGCAGATGATGGTTGTCTGTCCACAAGGCAGAACTGTTGTGAAAACTTAACTTCTCAGCAGCTGCAGAGTGCTTTTAACAATCAGTCTTCCATCTCCAAGAATTTTGGTCCGTATTTATAGCAGTCAGTTCACTGGCAATGTTTGGCCCTTATGCTCGCAAACTGCCTTTCTGGTGTTCAGTCTGGCAGTGAGGGGAAAGGATCCAGACAGATCTTGACATTTTGTGGAGGTGAGGGAGAGCCCCATATTTTTGTCTGTGCAGAGCAGTCAGTACCTTGAAACTAAGCAGTAAAACTGTCTGCCAGGGGGTGTGTGTTGCCTGTTAGGCATGTGTCTGCCCAAGCACACTGATCTCTGGCCTCATCTGCTAAATTTTAGGACCTGCTCCATGGCACATGCTTTTTGTGTCAATGGAGGGTGAAGCTTGTGCTGAGTGCCAGGGATTAAGCCTGGCTGCTCAGGAAGAGTGTGAGTGTGAGTGTGTGTGTGTTTTCTTCAAGACTTGGAACTGGTTTCCACAGATGAGTGAAGAGAGGAGGACATGTGGACTTCTGTTTTCGTTTTGTAAGAAACCAATTCTGGACTGAGCTGTTTAAATAAAAAGTTGATTTAAGTAATGGTTCCCAAGCTTTTGGTACTTTTTCTATTTTAGAATTTCATCTTCCATTTGGACTTTAAGACTGAGAAATAAGTGATGCAGTAGAAATATTAGTGTTTTTAAAAAAGTAGTTGCAATGGCTAAAAGATGGGTCTTTTGGGAAAAACTTCCTTTTGTGCCTTCTAAGACTCATCAGCTTTCAAAAGGGAAACTCTCATGGTGTTTTGCTTATAGATTAATCAACAACTACTTCCATAAGACATTTAGGCTGGTACCCTAGGACCTGTTATTTGTTCCCATTACAGCTCTGTGCAGGTTACACTGAGAATGCCAAAAGCAGCACTGTTGCTTCACGCAGTGATTAAAATGGATGTTTTCAAATTGTGATAATCTCTATCATCGTCTCGGTCCTGTGAACTGGGAGACCTAAACTCCTGCCCTTGGTGCTGCCTGAGCCAAACCCCTCTTTGGTTCTTCTCAGGAGCTCGTGACACAGTCACTGTCCCTTGGGCATGGTCTTGATTGCACTTCACAGCAGTGATTCCTCTGCAAAAACTGTCAGGGCCACTTTTAATGTGGGCTTGATGTAAAGGCAAATGGCTCAGTTTATCACAACTCATCTTTTCAGGTGTCTCTGGCTGTTCGTTTGTTTTGTTTTGTTTGTTTGTGTTTTTTTTGTTTGTTTGTTTTTTTATTGCCAGTGCAGTGTAGCATGAGCCCAAATTAATGTCTTTCATGCTTCTGGTCTTGGTACTAGATGATACTTGGAAATGGGCTAGCGTTAAGCAAATGTGACCAGGGAGTACAGGAGAAGATATAATTTCACAGAGGTACCAGTTAGTTATGTTTTACAGCCATGATCTGTAGAGAAGGGTGGGGGAAAAGCAAACTAAAGGCTTACATTTAGCTGTGCAGGTTGCATGCTTGACTGTGCAGGTACTGGCCAGAGCTTTTTAACCAAAAAGCTCCCTCTTCTGTGGTCGAGCAGGAAAACGTTTGTGCTACATGATCAACCTGATAATAACTGGGATATTTTTTCCTGCATCAAAGGGTTTGATTATCCCATTTTCAGCAAGTGTCGTCATGGAAATGTCTTACAGCCTGTGTGCAATTGTGCTGGGTAGACTTGCTTTTCAAAATTCATGATTGCAGAAGCTGCTTTGTTGTGGTCAGGTGAAGAGGAATAGGACCAAGGATCTTGTGAATGGCCAGCTGGAGGGAATGCTTTGTCTCTAGATTTAGGTTAGGTTATGGTTGGACTTGATCTTGAGGGTCTTTTCCAATTGAAATGATTCTATGTTTCTGTGATTCTATGATTTGAGACTGAGAGCTAAACATTGTTTCTCCAGCAACTGGTCAGGAGATAAACACACACACTTTTTGACATTTTTAAATGTTTTTCTTCTTGAACACAGAGTATTTAATCTGTTTCTAGGGCACGTGATCTTTCTACTTGCCAAGAGGGTTCTGTGTAAGGGGTGAGAAATGTTGCTGTCTACCTACTGAGAGAAAACACGGAAGATATTATTTGTACAGCCATATTGTTGCCTCCTATAGGAGTAATTCTCTTTCTCCTTGTAAAGCTACAGCTACTTCAAAACAGTGTTTTTCTGAAATCTGCTGAAAGTACCCTTGGACAATTCTGCTTCTCACAGACTCAGTTTATCTTATCCGTATATTGATAAATCCCAGCCCTGTTAGAGGAGTGCTAGGTGTACTCTGTCAGGACCCATAAAATGTCAGCTAGTTTGCTGCAGAGTTACAAAGGCTTTTCAAGTACACTTGAGATTCACTTTCTCCCCTTTTTCGTCTAGTAAGGGTAAGAATCTTGCAGGAAAGTGCTTTTAGTCATTGCATCAAAGGATTGGAAAGACTGTGCAGGCCTTAGCCCAGTTACACCATTAGTCTGTCATTTATATGATGAGGAGGTGGTTGAGAAGCTGGAGCAGGCTCAGACAGGATCTCCAAAGCTTGCTGATGAGAAGCTGTACAAGGGAGGGTGCAGGATGCAAGTGAGACCCACAGGCAGGCCCAGGGATGTGCAGCACTCTTGGGGACCCTTACACCTGCCCATCGAAGAAGGTATAACTAACTTGGCATTGTCTGAAGCCCAATGGAGTAAAGGGAAGGACCCATCTTGTTGGATCTTGGAGCATCTTGCTGTGACTAATGCCAGCTTGTACACCCACCTCTGCTTTCACCCATGTTAGAGAAAGGCACATTTCAGGAAGGATACCAGACCAGGAAGAACAGATAAGAATACTTGAACAATAAAACAGAGCAGTTTAAACAATGTCTTCAGCACATGCCCCAGCCTGGGGCATGCTGAAGAGTTCAGGGTGGTGGACTGTTGAGGCAAAGCTTGTGGAGCTGTGCTGGCCTGGCTGCATCCATCCATCTTCTCAGTCACTTGGAAATGTACGTTTATTTTGGCAGTGCTGGGAATGGCTGTTGTCTGAGGGGCTGTGTTTGGTTGTTGGCAGAGCTGGCTCTGATACTGGTAGATGAAGAGTATGAGCACAGGCTGTCCTGTCACAGTGGACTTTAGATACAGACTGGAGCCTCTGTCCTGGATGCGTTGACTGCCAATTTTATTTTTTAACCAAATAGTCACAAAGCAGCCAAAGGAACTTTTTATTTTCCTCTCTCTTTTTTTTTTTCTTTTAATATGTTGGTATTGAAGATGTGTCCTGTGAGTCATCATTATGATGAGAATCTGAAAAGGGCAAATATATTCCTAGGATGTATTGAATGAGATTTTGACTCAGCAGAGAGATATAAATACTGTTCCCTGAAGACCTGCTGAGCCCTTGTCTGGAACAGGGCTCTGGCCCCCCAGTTCCCAGGAGGACTTGCTTGGATGGAGGAGAGCTTGCGAGAATGGTTGGGGGAGCCTGGCGTGACAGAGGGATGTGAGTGTTCAAACCCTCAAAGCAAGAGCCAAGAGGGGATGTGGTGTCTGTCTGAGTGTTTCCCAAAGTACAGACTCCAACCAACAAAAGCTGATGGGGTGGCGGGGTATGCTCTAGTACTTAATTCTCTATTAATTAAATAGGTTGCAAATGAGGAGGGCAAGGAAGCCGGGGTGGCTATGGGGCTGTCACAGGAGGAAAAGCACCTGCAAAAAGTACCTGGTGGTGGTTTCTCCAGGTGGACTCGGCTCTGTCCAGGCCGGGTGGATGAGCTGCAGCCCGCTCTGTGCCCCGAAAAGCGCTGGGGGTGACTGATCACGTTCCTAACGGGGGCAATGGGCTGTTCACCCCTATACTGGCCCTACAGTTCGGCGGCGTGGGTATGTGTGCTGCTCGTCCATTGATTTTTAGATATTTTTTATACCCCTCCTGCAGCTCCAGTCTGGTTTGCGGTTGCTTTTCTGACTTCTAGCTACAGCCTATTTTCTTCAAGAAATGAGGCCAGGGACACCTTGGGTCCTGCCACACCTCTCACCCAGCGCTGCCGGCGCGGACGTGCCGCTCGGGTTTCGGTTTGGTCTCTGAGCTACAGCTGCGTGCCCGTTCCTGTGCTTTAGGCTTTAGACAACTCTGTTGTCACGGGATAAATGTACAGACTATACAGCGCCACCATAGATCTCCGCACCGCCACGCTGCAGACAGACCCGCTCCGCGTCCCATCCGCTCCACTCTCCGTTGCCAGCGCGTCACTTCCGGCGGCGACGGCTCATATCGCGCCTGCGCAGTTGGGGTTTCTCTCTCCGCGTCGCGCCGGCAGGAGGATGGTGAGTGGTGCTGGGGAGCGGCGGCCCATCCGCCGCCATCCCTTTCGGGGCCGCCGCGCTGCGGCCGCGGGGTACGGCGAGGGGGCAGCGCGGAGCCCGCTGCGGGCGGAGCACGGATCGGGGGGGCCTGTGCCGCGGGCCGGTGCCCTCTGCGGGCTCTGGCATTGAACAGGCCCCGTCCCCGCGGTGGGGGAGGCGGCTGCGGGAAGGGCTTGGGCCCGGGGGAGCCTGTGGGAGATGGACCGAGCGAGGGGGGGACAGGGCAGGCCGGGGGGCACAGGGAGGCGCTGGAAGTCCCAGTAGCCGTCCCGGGAGGGGGCTGAGCGCGGACCGCGGGGGTGCCGGTGCCTGGCGGGCGGCTCTGCCGGCTGCAGCGATTCGTGTGGGGGCGGCCGGGCCCTGAGGGACGACGTGGGTTCGGTGCTCGGCTGCCAGACTGTGGCCGCCTCCCGAGGTTCCCCCGCAGCAACCCGGAGGCTGTGGCAGCGTCAGCCTCTCATCGTTCCATAACTAATGCTGTTTACAATGTCATGAAGAGGCGTTGGCGGCTGCAGTGCTGACAACTTTGCTGTCACGTGTCAGGAGAGAGGAGCTGCCAAGGTGATGGAGATTCTGGTAAAGTTTAAGCTTTTTCTGGTTTGCCTCCCAACAGGCTAAGCGCACCAAGAAGGTTGGGATTGTGGGTAAATATGGTACCCGTTATGGAGCGTCCCTTAGGAAGATGGTGAAGAAAATAGAAATTAGCCAGCATGCCAAGTATACCTGCTCCTTCTGTGGCAAGGTGAGAGACCTCCTTACCTAAAACAGCTTTAAAAATAATTTAGGTATTGGTGCTAGAAATGAAGTTGTTTGCTTTGGTAGCTTTTCTATTGAAGAGATGACTGGACTGATTTTGAGACAGGGATTAGTTTATTTGGAGCTACTATTAGTTTATTTAGGCTACTGTCAGAGGCCATTATAAAGTAAAAATAGTTGGTGGAGGTTTCACATGTGTGTTTAGTGGTAGTTAATGAAGGCAAGCGTATTTCATTACACAAAACAGTGAGAAATGTTACAATACTGTACGTTTTAGATATCTAATAAAAAGCCCTGACAATTAAACCAACACACTGTTATCCTGATAATTAAGACATGACTTGGGTGTTATTTTTTTTTCTCCTCCTTTGGTGACATTTACCGCTTACCTGGGGGGAAGAAGAGAGCTTCCTTTTCCCACTTGCAGCTTTTGGTTTCAGTTGCTTACTTAGATCTGTGTCCTGTTATAACTCTGGATGGGGAGGAATTCTGCTCAGGTACATAATCAAAATGCACTCTTAAATCTGGTCATTGGCAGTTTGAGAGGCCCATCAGCTTGTGCTTTGCCCAGATAATTTTTATTGATATCTGTAAAGTAGGTATCTAGCTGGAAATGGTTGGTTGGTTTGTTTTTATATTTAGTGTCTTTATGATGTGATGTGAGAATGTTGATGACCACATTTGCAAAGCTGCCTAAATCCAATATAGGTCCAGGCAAACTTGTTGTCGTCTTCACAAGATGACAGAGACCTGCCTGGGTGAAGGGAGTTCAGTACCCACCACCCACTCTTTAGATACTGTTCAAAGGGACCCAGTTTAAAGCAATCTTGGGATGTCCAGGAAGCACTGGTAACAGAAATGTTGTATTGGTCGTCAAACCAGTGTCACGGTCTATTCGGTGATGGTTCGTTTACCTTGATCTCGAAGCGCAAAATTAAGGCCACCAAAATGCCAAGGGGTTATAATTCAATCAAAGTGTTATTATTTTGCCCGTAAAGCGGCACGCGATAGAGAAAGTGGAGAAAAAGGAAAGAAAAAAAAAATGGGAGAAAAAGGATAATAGCTACCACTACAGGTCCAAAAGCATCCCTATGGTCCCAAGTCCCGAAGCAGCATCCTGCTGGTCCTCTGTCGTGATCCGTGATCCTTTGGTGGGGAGATCTCTTTGATGTTCAGTCAGGAACCATCTTTTATGCTTCTTCACCCCCCAATCTCTCTCATGGATTGAGGCCTATCTCTTCCTTTGTTTCGCAATCCAGATTTAATTGTGCAGGCCCAAAGAGTCCCCGCTTGGCTTGCCAGAACCTGTCTGTGCCTGGGCCGCCTGGCATTCAGGGGTCTCTTACTTGTCTGCTGGGTGACCTCAAGACCCTCTGCGAGCCTCTGCGCATGCTCCTCTTCGTTGGCCTTGGTAACAGGGAGGAGGTGGGGGCAAGTTTGGCTGAGGCATCAGGTGAAATCCATCTTCTGGACAGCAGCTATTGTTACCTGAAGTCGCGGGTCAGAGAGTCCTGCACGATTCTTTCTCTCAGGCCTCTCTCCAAGTCCTTGCACAGTTCTTTCTCTCAGGGCATCTGTTCTCCAAGTCCCTGATGGCAGTGTTGAGGCAAATACTGTTCTTCGGACCGACTCTTACAACCAGGTGGGAATATTGGTTATTATGACCAGTGTAACTCCTTGCTATTCTTCAGAAATAACTGAATTTTTGATGATGCACTTAGAAATGATCCAGTTTATTCTATGTCTGAATGAAAAAGTATTTCAGAAGGACTTTCCTTGTTGTGAAGAATCTGAATCAAATTGTTCCCTGATCCTTGCCTGTCTTAACTAGGCCTGTAGGTAATGCTGTGCTGTGATGCTGGTGTTCTCACCTGAATTTTTTTGTTTGGATGATAGTACAAGTTCTCTGGGCTTTTTCAGCTGATGGAGGGAGCATTTGTTCTTTTCTTGCAGACCAAAATGAAGAGGAAGGCTGTAGGTATCTGGCATTGTGGATCCTGCATGAAGACTGTTGCTGGTGGTGCCTGGACATACAAGTAAGGAAATGAAGCTCCTATCAGCACTTATTCTCACATGGCTGAGGCATAATAAAGTTTAGGGTTTTGGTGGTGGTTTGTTTTTGGTTTTGTTGGTTTTTTTTAAATCTACTAACTTTTAAGTAGGTCTGTTTCAAGTTAGCGATATGTGGTTTTAGTTCTTTTTTGCCTTGTATTCTTAAAATTTGCTTGGATTAGATCTGTCGTGGGTGAGTGCATCTGCCACAGGATCAAATTGGATTTGAATGTTATTCTTTCTAGTATCTGTTTTGCAGCTTCTGTGAATATTGCATTTTATCCATCATATTATTGCTGCTGGTTTTGGTGGGTCCCTCCAAAATTTCTTTATTCCTCTGGACTTCATCAAAGCAGTTGTTTCTGCATCTTTTCCTAAACTTCAAATAAAAAAACCTGAAACATTTGCAAATGCTGAAACTTATTTGTGTCCAAGTAGTCTCTGCCTCGGCTGTAGTAGCATTTCTTACTGGAGATTTAAACTACAGCTGTTGCCTGTACAATGTGTTACACTTGAACCAGTTTTCTGGTGATGTTGGAAGAAGCAAAGAAAATGGCTGGTTCATCCAGCCATCTCAGGGTGGAATCATCTGTATGGGTGATACCTGACAGATGTGCATCCAAGCTATTCTAAAAAGAGCTTCAACAGTTTCTAATAAATTATGCCTCTGACTGGGGGATTATTTGGATTATTTTTCCTTCCTTGATTATTTTGACTGTAAAAAAATCGTAATTGTGTGCTCTTACCTCTTCTTTCAAAGCCTAAGCAGCATTTTTTTGTAGTTACTACCACTGTCTTTTCAGTTCAGAGACACAGATACAATAGACAAAACCAGTTTTACCCTAAGGAAATCTATTTCCATGGTTTGCTTTTGTTTTAAAAGCATTGAACCCTTATTGTGATGGTGCCATTACTTACTCCTGTTCTTTACTCTCCTCTCCCAGTCCTGGTAGAAGACACTGTTGCCCCACACATAAGTCACTAGGAATCGGAGCCCACACGCTTGTGCATGTAGTCAATGCTTGACTGGATAAAGTGGGTTGAGATGTCGCTGGTGCCGTTGTGTGTGCTTCTGTAGATAAAGGCCTACGCTTTGTTGTAATGAAAATGAAAATCAAAATGGAATTAGCCCCCTGTTGACAGTGCAATCAGACAATAACTATTTGAAATTACTAGTGCTTTCTCAAAAAAATAACACTGGTGCAGGCTGTTGTGTTGCCACGTGCAAATGACTCTGCTTCTTCTTCCAGTACCACCTCTGCAGTGACAGTCAAATCTGCCATCAGAAGACTGAAGGAATTGAAAGACCAGTAGAAGCTAGTTCCTGTTCTCCTTGTGAAACATCCTTTTTTTCCATTGTCAACATCTGTCCTTTTAACAATAAAAAGGTGATGATAGAGTGAAATCATGTTCGTCTTTCTGAAAAAAGCCCTGTTTGTCTTGCTGTACTTTATAGATATAACTATGGAGACATTAGTAGTGCTGTCCAGCAGGTGAGCGGTTCTTGTTACTGGTGAAACCATTAAGAATCACTTTTCCAGTTAATTGCATACTTTATTGCTTGAATGTGCTGAGGTGAATCCAAGGAAAGCTTAAATAGCTTGAAGAAGGCTGGCTCATCTTGATACGTCCTTCATGTCTGCGCCTTGAGGAACAGCATAGAGCTGCATGAGTGGAGGAATGGATGGATGTAAGCAGGGAGGAGAGAACATGGAAAACGTTACTCTGCCTCCTCCCTCTGCCTTTGCGGAGGGCTCAGGGGAGCAGGGTGTGTGCTGCAAGATGGAGAGAAGAGCAGCATGATTGACTTGGGGGCAGAGATGGGAATGGTAAAGGAGCAGCTATCATCTTCTGTTGCTGGCCGCAGCTGCTAATTTTCCAGCTGCAGCTACAGAGACTTGCTTACTACAGCCTGTAACGTGTTCTGGTGCCTGCAGATCTCCAGGTCAGTCCACTGAAAGCTCTATGGCTTGTTTCTTTAGGGATGATAGCAGGCTCCCTGGTCTATATGTTCAAGTTGCCTAATCCATACTGTGTTGCAACAATAAATTATGTTGAACCAACTCCTGGGACACTCAGTCTTGGAGGAAAAGCTGCTGTTTGAGTTAATAATTGCCTCCAAATCATCCCTTTAGACTGTCAAGCTGAGGATACTCTAACAGATTTTATGGTCTGTCAGGTGAGTTTCAGTCTGGTTCTAGGTTTGGTTTTGTCTGTTTTTTAGTGACTACAGGACCTTTCCTGTCCTTAACAATACAGGTCAGAAATCATGAGTCTTGGTAATAACTTTGATGGCTGCTGGAGGAAAAATAATAAGCAGGTAGCACAGTGGTTGCTTGCTCTTGCTCCAGCTTGGGCTTTAAATGGATTTGGGTGGTGATGAGCTACAGCAATAATGTCATTAATGAGCCTGACATCTTTGAAAGAGATTCAGAACTGGACCTAAGCAGGAACCTGTACTCAAGCTGCAAAACGTCTGTGGCTCAGAAGTTTGACTGCAGTGTCCTTGATATTCTTTTGTAAAATTATAATTTTTATTCTTCTAAACTTCCATTACTAAAGTAAATTTGTGTGTTCAGGTGTCCAGTGTCATTCATACCGACATGCATATCCTCTGCGTCACCTCCCAAGAGTGATGAGGGTTATTCCCTGGGACTCAGTCTGCTTTCTGGGAGAGAGATCCCTGCACATCTCCCTTGACACCCCTTGTTCTGACTGTAGCGCTGGGTGCAAGGGTTGTGTTGAAGGTTTGGAGTGGAGGTGGCAGTAGGTGACTCTTAGAAGCAATGGCTAATTTTTGTGTATATAGATGAACTCCATCATGGCCTTCTGCACACGTGTCTTGTGTTATAGCAGGGTTACAAAGGAAACCTGTGGGTTGAAGAAACTCAGCTCTCTCATTTTTGCTGCTGCTTTCCTTGCCTGACAGCTTTCTCTAGGTACTTGTCAGACCTCCCAGCTCAGTCCTGGGCCCTGCTCTTGCTAACCAGCTTTCTTGGGATGACATCTCCAAGCTGTCTTGAACTTTCAGTTAAGATGTTTCTGCTCCCTTGGGATTTCCTTGCTTACTGGTCTGAGGAGAGCTGGAGCAGCTCAAGGAGCCAGCGTTTCTCCTGCTCCCACTGAAGGTGGGGTGCATGGTGTGTGAGGATGGCTCATGCTGTGGTGAGGATATCTCTGCTGCCTGACAACAGCTGCTGGCCTGCCTCCATGAACTTAGGAACGGGCACTCTCTGACCTCGGCTTACCTTCTTGTGTAGGTTTGGGAAGTGCTGTGGTCCAGGAGCTGCTTGGCAGGTAACTGAGCCATCCTTTAGGGAAGCCTCAGTGAGAAGGAAGGGTTGGGGAGCTGATAAAAGGCTGGATGTCCAGAAACAGCTCTGTGCCCTGTTTGGACCTCCAGGAAAAGGGCTGAAGTGGATGCAGGGAGTAGTTCCAGTTGCCAGTTCACACGGGATGAGTGAGCTCAGGAGGTATTGACCACACATGTGCATCACCCTGGGAGAGGGCTCTTGAGAATGTTTCTGAGTAATGACAACACTTCTTAAACCGCATCAAAATAAAGACAACTTCCATTATGCTAAAGGTGTCTTCATGTGAGCCCTACTGTTGAGAAATTGTGATTAAACCATGTGAGCACTGATTGCTTCGCTTGCTACTTCATCGTGCAAAAGCCTTTGTTGCTAAAACACAATGTGTTTGCGGTGAAGTGTTTCTCCGGTGATGTAGCTGTACAGCTCTGAGGGGCTTGGGTTGCTCTGTGGAGGTCCATGTTTCCACAAGGAGGCACCATGCAGCCACTTGAGGCAGGGGAGGCCCAGCAGCTTGCAAACAGCAGCCCGGCTTCCTGGGTGGTGGGCTTGAGAATGGGAGGGGGAAATGCTGTTTTCAGTGGAGCTGCAGAAGAGGTTCAGAACTCCAGCATCACCTGCACGAGGTGTTCCTACTAGAGCAAACTTTGCAGGGATCTGCAGTGATACAGGGGCCGTGCATGTGGCTCATCTGCCACACAAAGGTCACTGCTGTGCCTCAGTGATCCGCGGGAGAAAAGTTCTGCACAGTCCCTGAACAGCTGCAGGTGTCCCCTGGTTAAACACGTCCTTCTTCTTCTGGAGTTCCTGAACTGCTCAAACCAGATGTAAGCAGGAAGCTGGTGAGTGTGCTTGTGGCGAATTTGGATTTACCTGCTGTCTGGGAGGCCTGTAGCTGGCTGTGCCAGCTGCTGTGCGGAGGTGCGTGGTACCAGCTCTCGCTGCCTTTACAAGCAGGATGGTGTTCTGTCTTTTACCCTTGACTCACTGTGCTAGGGTCACGTTTCCATGTCCCTCTCCCTTCCCAGTTCTGGGTGCTGAGATACAACTCTGCACACCTCTGTGCTTGCTTCGTTAATGAAGAAGTAGTAATTAAAGTGCAGGCTTCTCATTAAAGCCCACTCATCTGCTATTAAGTAGCCACTCATTAACAGGTGTGGAGGATATGCTTCATTATGTTGATACCCCAGGGTGGTTGCACAGGTATTTTACTTAAGGTGACTTCTATTCCTGCTGAGGAAGTTATTAATTACCTTTGGGATTAAAATTTGCAGAGGGTGGAAGCTGGGCAGGGTAGGAACAGGACGAGAAGGATGGGAGGTTTTTTTGTTGTTGTTTGGTTGGTTTTGTNTAGGACGAGAAGGATGGGAGGGTTTTTTGTTGTTGTTTGTTTGGTTTGGTTTGGTTTGTTTTGTTTTGTGGGTTTTTTTTGTTTGTTTGTTTGGTTTTGGTTTTTTTTTGACCTGGACGATGTGGTCCTACCTGGGCTGTGTCCGCGGAGCTCCTGGGTTTGTTACGTTATGTTACCGAGGTTAACCTGGGCTGTTCCTGAGCAGGGGCGTTTTGTGCTGTTGAACCTTCAGGGCTGCCAGTTCAGCTGTTTCCTCAGCGTGAGAGCAGGGAGGAAGGTGGAGAGGGCAGGGAAGGGGAAGCAGGGATGCAGGGAAGGAGCAGGAAGGATGCAGGGAAGGGGAAGGAAGGATGCAGGGAAGGAGCAGGAAGGATGCAGGGAAGGGGAAGGAGGGATGCAGGGAAGGAAGGATGCCGTGCTCAAGGCGCTGCCAGCCCGCAATGCTGCGAGCGGCCAGCGGGCGACACTGCCGCTCTGCTGCTCCGTGCCACCAGGTTGGGCTGCGCCTTCTCAGCCTCGCTTCCCGCGAGGAGGAAGGCTCTGCTCACCTCTGTGCCTGCTGTCGCTCCGTAGCAGTTTTACTTACTGCTTTCAGTGTACTTGCTGTTGAGCTTTTGTCAGAAACTTGGATAGGGTTGTCTTAGATGCTGCAGAAGCAGAGATCAAAGTGCTGGCACCTGCCTTGGTGGGTATGAGCTTACGGCGGGGTCTGACCCATCTGGATTGCTACAGCTACGGGAATTGGAGCAGGGTTTGATGGAAACTGGGGCTTTGAATCTGACTGAATGTTCTGTACATGTAGCTGAGCAGGGTGGTTGATTTTGGTGGCTTTTGAAGCGCAAGTGAGAAGGGGACCTCTTTCTCAGAGCAATCCGTCAGTCCCATGGGATTTTTTTCAGGATTGAGGATATAACCCAGGGGGATGGTGGCTGTAATCAAAGTGGCATTTCAGGAGCCCAAAGGAACTTGGAAACCAAAACCTGAAAGAGCTCAGGGCAACTATCCTCTTTCTAATTTCTCTGTTAAGGATTTACCTGTTTCCAAAAGAAAATAATTACTTTGGCGTTACCCTATTTATGCTTCCTGCTCCCTCCTGCTCACTGACAGTCTGTTTGGTCTGTAGGGGATCATGATACAAAGCCTTGGGGGTACTGTTTGTGTTATGCCACATATTAAAGACTGTTGGGGCTTAGGGCTCACATGAATGGGAAACCTCAGCCACAGGTCTTGGCTGTCCCTTCTTGTGCATCCTCACTTAAAGGTGGTGTGAATTCACCCCACATGGAGGTACTCACTCCTTTTTGGCTTTGTATCTTTCTTAGGGATTTCACTGTAGTATAGCCTAACAGTTATAAGTGATGAGCACCGTTTTAAGGAGCCTATCCCAGTGTGATTTCTAACTTCTATGAACAGCAAGTGTCTTGGCCTTACTGTGTGTTCAACTGTCTTCATCCCTGTGCACAGTCAAGGGTTGCCCATTGCCTTCCTGAGCTCCTTTGTGCCTCTTCCTCCATGCTGGATACCAGGGACATTCCCAACAGCATTTCAGAAACAAGAGTGACTGATGCAAGTGAGCCACCTTCCCTGGACAGATATACCCTGTCCTGGAACAATTTTCTAGGTCTCCCTAGAAGGAAAGTAGCTTTAGTGACGAAGCTTATTGTTGGCTTTGCAGCCCAGAGCATTGGACAATGAGAGAATCAGCCAGAGCTGGGGTATGATGGGAATACCACTTTAACAGGCTGCAATTTACCATCTAGTTTTATGTGTTGTCCTAGCTTCCACCTGCTGCTCATCTCATCTGGATGTTCAGCAGCTCCACTTGGGGAAACAGAGCATCATAGAGCTGGCGATCCAGCTCCTATGAAAGTAGTAGGCATGTCTCATAGCTTTTCTTGGAGAAATGATTCGTTAAAGAACGGTACAAGGTAGAAACACAGTGGCATGAAACTGTGTGTTTCCAGTGGCTCGGGCTGACAGAGAAATCACTTGCTCGAAACTAGCCCCAGTGCTCTGAAAGTGGGCAGTTGCCATCGGTAACACATCCCTCCTCCAAGTATTTGATCCTTAGCGGATGTTTTTTGAGGCATGGAGTGTGGCAGAGTTGTGGATATGCCTCAGGTGCCCTTATTAGATGCCTGGGTGCATTTAGAAAATGTCTGCTTAGAAAATGTCTAATTGCTATTCCACATATTCGAAGTGTGGTGTGGCCTTTTTTTTTTTTTTTTCTCCCCTCTTTCCTCCTGACAAGGCTTTGGCATGCCTTAGATTGCTAAATATACTTTCCTCTTGCAAATTCTTGGCAGGAATCTGTGTAAGGAATCACGCCAAGCAGTCTCTTCAAATGTTAACAAGCTCATCAATGTGGCTTTCCCAGTGCAGGGTTTGTGCTCTTCTCCCACCCCAGCCCCCCTTCCCAAAAAAACCCAATCCTTCCCCTCTCTATACACTGTTGCCCTGAGCATATGAACTACAGCAGTTCTGCAAGAAAGGATTTTTCCAATCAGAGCTGAAAAAAGTGCTTGTTAGGTGTTCAACAGGTTGGTGTCACTGCCCTGCTCGACCTCCTGGGGCTCATGTGGAGTTGGAAAATTAGATTTTGGGGTGCTTCTGGAAAACCTAATCCATTTTCTCTCTTCACTTCCCCTGCCTTGCTTTCTCCTCAGTTTTTAGCAAGTTGGACTGTATCCTCGCATGGCAATTGTAGATTTGATGTCTTTCTTTCAGTAGCCTATTAGCAAGTGAATAAGGCTGTCGTGCTTCCCTTTTGTTTCCTCCCCAGTGCTTATACTGGTGCAGAAGCAGCCCCGGAGCTGGTGCCTACAGACAGAGGGGGCCCCCGCAGGCTGGAGCTTCAGGCCTGGGCTGCTTCTCTCCCTCTGCCCCTGGCAAAGGGCAAAAGGGCAGTGCTGCTCCCTCATCTGAAACTGCCAGAGCAAGGAAAGGGTGGAGAAGCCAGCGCAGCATGGCCAAAACCCCAATGTCTCCCTAAAAGCAGCCTGCTCCTAGGACTCTGGCAGCCGTCCATCTATATGTCAGGCTACAAACCTCCCCGAGCTTCAACAGAGCCAATCTTGCATAAGTATTTGCAGAGCCGAAGGGCTGGTTTTCCCTCGACCTTTGCCCACCTCTTGTTTCTTCTCTTGTCCTCCTTTCCTCCCCTCCTGACCCAGAGTGTGAGCGGCGCTGCTGTGGGAAAGTGCCCGCGCTCCCCGTGCGCAGCCAAGGGAAGAGCCGGCTCAGCCCTGCAGAGCTGCACGTCTGGGGTTCTGCTGGCAGCTGCTCCTCCGCCTGATTTCTCAGGAGGGAAAATGGGTTGGAGCTGGTCTCTGTTTTAGTGTGCGTGGTCATGGCTGCTCCTTGCCCCTGTAGCAGCAGAGGGAGAGCTGGATGGCGTTTCTGATTTTTGTGCAACTACAGGCACATTATTGCTGTGTTACGCCAGCTGAGGCTTTGGGCTGCGCTTTTGAAATGTGAATTTTGTAAATGATTCCCTGGGCTTTGCTCTGCCTCCTAGGTACTCTCCTGGTCTTCGGTCGACTGATGGACACACCTTGGGAGCAAGTGCTTGTGTTTGGGTTGGGGATGCTGGATCCCCCTGTGTTCAGTCCTATCTGTTCTTAGTGGAAAGAGCTCAGCGGGGGATGCAGGTAAGCTGCTGCAGAGGAAACTGAGTTGTGGGACCACGGAGCCTGTGTTCGTCATGCTACAGGCTGGGATGAGCAGGGGCTGGAAAGCCAAGGGCAGACCTTGGCACAGAGAAGGCAATACCTGAGACAACTAGAAGGGTGGTCCAGGCCATGTGGTGACTCCTCACTTTTCCACTAAGGTGCTTCTTGCTCTTGAAGCGTTCGTTGTGACTTTGGCCCGCTCCTGTGAAATGGGCCTGTTAGCCTGGAGAGTGGAGAACTGCCCCTCCTGGACCTTGTAGCTGTCCTGTTAACGACAACTCTCTTTTGTATTTTGTTCACCAAAACGGAATATTTTCAGTCTTGATTCAGTGGGCTTTTCCAGAGGGATCTCTGCTCACACCAGGGAACATTTATTTATAAGTCACGAGTTTGCTTTCAGGAATTTGCTCTGTGACCCCTTTCCATGTCTTTGATTAAATTTCATATTGTGAGAGGAACACTTAATTCTGCAGCTCTTGCCCACCCTGAGACAAATGTCCCGCAAGTCGCTGCTTTACTCTCCCCTTCAGGCAGTTCTGGAATGGCTCCAGTTCTTTGAAAGTGTGGAGAGAGGACCCAATTCCTTTAAATAAATATTATTTCATGGTAGATGTTAAGTGGTGGACTGAGAGGGCAATTGCCACTTTCACTGAAGAAAGTTCTTCCAAGTCACCACCTACTGCTGGGCCTCACCTTTAAAGGGAGAAGTTTTGATGCAAAGCAAGATTGTCTCCAATATCCCAGCTGTGTGGCCAAATTGATTACTTGGAGATAGGATCTTGATCTATATCAGTCATGCCTGTTTCCATTCAAGCTATTGGATGTGAAACTTTTTACTGTAATGGATTGGATTTGAGATTAAAAGGCAAATCTGTAAGGGGAACCTTAAAAAAAAAAAAAAGCCTGAAAGTCAGAGCAGACCTAAGTCATACAAGGAAGGAAGGGGAACAAATAAATAACCCAGGCATTAAACAATTATTTTTTAACCTTAGTCGAAGGGTGTATTCTTTGTGCATGAAGAAAAACAAATAAATAAATAAAGGCAAGCTCCTGTAGCAAGCAGACCTGTTTGTTCTGAGGTAGGTCCACCTCTGACAGAAATGGTGTGTATGCCATGATAGTCAGTATGAACCTCAGATGGAGACTATGCTAGTACCTGTCAAAACAAAGAAAAAAAATAGGCAAAGGAGAAGATAGAAGATGGATAAACAACCAGACAGGTATGGAAACCTAAAGAAGCTGGTTTGTGATCCGAGCCCATCAGCAGCCTGGCTGTTGTCAAGAGCTTTGGTTTGGATTATTCTTACCGAATCAGTGCTTAGCAGCTTAAGACAGTGGTGTTTTTTACAGTTTGGATCTTAAGTAGTGATAAGTCATTTTGTATCGCTCACTTGGAGAATCCAAGGCATTAGACATGGTGGTAGAGGTGCCAGTTACATTACTACTTTTATTTTGAAAGGGTGGAGATCAGTGGTCAGAGTGGTTGTATGTGGGGATCAGGCTACTTCATTTGGCCAATATACTGCCCTCCCCTTTCCCACTATTTCCTTTATTGGTGGGTTCTGACCTTACATGCAGCTTTGTGGAGGATGTTGTGGTCCTTGAGGCATGGAATAGCTTCTTGATTTGCCCATCTGTAGAGAGCTGAGCACAGAAGACCCTGCCTGCTGCCTTTTACCTCTGTCGTTCATCTGTAGGATGGAGATCACTCAAGCTTGTGAGAATACATTTCAGGAGCATTCCCTGCCTTCGCTGCAGGAAGATGGTACCTTTGTCAAAGGGAGAACTTGCCATCACATGCAGAAAAAGGGTTTATATGGAAATGAGAGAGACTTTGGCTTGTGGTCTTGCCCTAAATCAGCTGCGTTTTTAATGTTCATAAGCCAACAAAGATGAAAGACTCCTGGTCAACCTCTCTGCTCCCTTGGAAAAAAAAAATACAAAGACTTGATAAATATTTTGCCTTAATAAATTCCATTTGTCTTATAAAACAAAGTTTGCCAACTACCAAAGCAGGGAAAATATTTTACATAACTCTGCGTGCGACATCTAAAAGGTTGCTATGAGCCTGGTTTGAACAACTCTTTCCACAATCCAGAATGTGAAGGAATGCTAAGCTCCAGTCAGGCTAGGACCAAGCTTGCTGCATGTGTGTGCTTTTCTGCCGGCTGCTTGGTTTTATTGCAGTGGAGGTGGCAGGCTGGCTGCCTTCGGGGGAGTGGAGTCCTGCAGGTGAGAGGTATGCAGCAGAAAAACAGATGAAGGCATGAACGTGTCCCAAAAGCTGTTTGTGAACCCAAACCAATGTCCCTTGCTGTGCTGTGGGAACATTGCTATAAAAGGCAGGAAAAGTACAGCTGTCTACTATTATTGTTTTGTTATTAATTTGTAAGGGTGATGGTGATTAACCAGCAAAGCAGATTCCCCAAGGATGTTTCTTGGTCTGGACTATGGAGACTTTCTGGTTCACAGGGCTGGGACCGAGCGCTGGCTGTCCCTGCTAACCCTGACAAGGTCTATGTGGTGGTTTGCCTCATCTTGCTCTGGTTTTGTGTCAGACTGCGGAGCGGCAGCAATCAGCCACGGCGTCTGGAGAAGCTGCAGAAGGTTTTTCTTCCCTATTGCAAGCCTGTGCCCTTGATCTTGGTTAGCATTTCCCGGCATACAGAAATATGAATTGTTATGGGTGGTAGGCAGGGGGACACACAAGCCTGAGACAAGTAGGGTGGAGCTGAGCTCTACCTTCAAATGACAGTTCCAACACCACTCAGGATTTGGCACTCAGGGAACTCCAAGTCAAGAGTGCTCTTTTGGCTTTGCAGGACGCGTGTCTTCACAGCTGACCGACCTCCCTTCGCCCTTCTTGTCAGGCCTCTGCCAGTGTTCTCCTAGGTTATCAGCTTGGCTTGCAGTAGCTGGGGTTGTTTTTCTGCTCAGTTTAATTCTGTCTCCTGGGCACCTCTGCCTATCCCCCTGAAGATGAGATGGTTGCAGCTTTTTACATGCTTGCACTTGTCCTTGAGCCTCCTTCTGCCCTCAGCAACCAGCCAACCTTTCTTGGAGGAGAGGAGGCAATTGAAGGTTCCCAAGTCTCTGTGCCAAGGCCAGGCAATGCTGTGACTTAAAACACACAGAAAATTGGGGATGCAGCAGCTTCAGGTGCACAATCACAGTCTGGAGCCTGTCTCCTACAAGCATGGAAGCCCCCCAGCCCCGCTGCCTGGGATGTGCATGCCAGGAAGATACGCCATGGCTGGAGCCACATGGGGAGCGTCTGTTGCCTCTTGGGAAAGTATTTGAAACAGCCAACCGAGGGCTTATCCTGAATTGGGGTGAAAATTTATTTGTGAATCCCAAACAATGTCTCTCGCAGAGCTGTGGGAACATTGCTACAAGAGGCACCGAAAGGCCCAGCTGTCTACGATTATTGTTTTGTCGTTAGTTTTTAACAATGAGGGTAATTACCCATTGGAACAGATGCCCTCCGGGATGTTTGTTGGTCTTGAGTATTTAAACTACGAGGTCCTCCGAGCAGAGACGTGTCTCGGGCAAAGTGTACGCACAGCACCGAAAACAGCAGCGCCTTCAGCCACGGCTTGTGCAAACCTACTTTCGGCTGCGCGGCAGCAGCCCGGGAGGACGCGTGTGGCCAGACATGCAGTCTCAGCAGAGGGTGTCAGCTCCCGCTGGGCTGGCAGTAAGTCTTGGGAAAACCTGGAGAGCTGGGTAGCCCTCAGCGCCTGAAGTCTCTCTCACGTTCATCAGATGGGCGTTTTACAGCAGAATGTCTTCAGTCAGACTACTTCTAGCCAGCCCCTAGCTAAGAACAATTAGCATCTGTCTTAACAGCGATTGGGACTCTTAGGAAAGAGTTTCAACAGCCAAAGGATCAGCCCTTGGTCACTAAGGGTAGGGATGTTTTTGTTTTTTTCCTTCTTTTCTCCCCCTTAATACAGTGTACAAGTACCTTCTCTTTTAGGAATCAGTTCTGGAGCAAATGGGGACTTGCCACTAAATTATATCTTGGGGCAGAAAAACAATGCCAAGCCAGTCCATTGATTTTTGTAATGTAAGCCACAGCCCCCCTTGCCCTGCGTGCAGTCATGCACAGACTCCTTGGCATCTAATTAATAATTTGCAGTTAGGCAGCGGCTACTTTCTTGCATCATTTCAATGTGGTTGCCAAGTGGGGAATTGAAAAGCAAGAGAAAGCCGAAGAAACGATGACAACAACAACAACAACAAAGGTTTAAAGTTCTAGGAAAATTCACTATGTGAGGTCAAAATTCCTTGTGTATTTGGGGGCTGGACTGTTGGCTGGCAGGCGCCTCTAGTTAACACAGCAAGGCCCTTTCCCTTCAAAGCACCTCCTGTTTGACTGGAGTTTCTCAGCCATAAAATGTGCACGTGTTTGGGGAGGGAGAGGACATGGGGAGAATGTGGGACTAGGGCAGGTTGAAGAGAAGTCGAATGAGGGTTTTTCTTGTGGTGGGGTGGTGACAAATGTGCTGGGGGATGGGGACAGGCAAGGAAGAATGGTGAAGCAGAGCTCCTAGGACAGGGCTGGGAAGAAGACTGGGCGATGCAGCTAAGGGATTTGCAGAGCAAAGGATATCCAAGAGTGGCCTTGTAGCTAAGAGAGACCTGGTCCTAAATTTTCTGGATCTTGAGGAACACATCTCACCACGATCCTCTCCTCCCAGTCTGCTGGTCAGCAGTTGGGCTGTGTTTGGCCTGTTCGTGGGACAAAAGGGCTTTCCGATGGGTGGAGGTTTTTCTTAGCATCGTGCTGTTAGAAAACAATAACAGTAACATCTCCTGAGTTAGGTTTTCCACTCTTTTATGCTGCTAGCCCTGGGGAAGAGCTGGGGCATGCAGCATGGTTGGCACAGCAAGAAGTACCACAGCTATCAACAGCTGAACTGAGCACCTGGGGTTTTTGTGCTTCTTTGTGATCAAGGTTGTCAGAGACATGAGGAGAAGGGGCCCAAGGGAAGGCTGGTGTTCAGAGCATCTGATGAACTGTTTCTGCTTTACCTGACTTTCTTCTGTCTTCTCCTCTCCATGGAGGAAGCCCATGGAGGCATATGCTTCTAGCTCTTCCCATTTACAGCCACAGTAGTCTTCATGAGGTTGGCAGCTCCAAGATCTGTGTGGTTGGAGACTAACAATTGTCTGTGGGAGGCAGGCATAAAAGATCAGCCACCTCAAAAACACAGCCTATGAGGAGAGGCTGAAGGATCTGAAGAAGGAAAGGCTTTTTGAAAACATTTTTTTGAATACATAAAAGATTTTGCTGTAAGGTGAAAGAGCCTCATTGGTTGTCTGTATCCATGGCATACCTGACAAGAAGTGATGGTTGAAACTGCAGCAAGAAAGATACAGTTTAGATGCTGGTGGCCAATATCTGGCCAAGTAGATCTGCTGGCCTTACTTTGAGTCAGGGATGGAGCAGAGACCTGCAGAGGTCCCTTCCAGCTTCAAAATTCAACAATTTCATGATAGGAACAACTTCCCTTCAACAAGGAAGGCCATGTAGGGATGAAGAGAGGTGGTAGTAATGTCATTTCCGGAAGTTTCAAGTTTTTCAAGTTGGAGATCAGAGAAATGCTTGCCAGAAGTGGCTTGGGAACAGTAGCCACTTTTGAAGGATTGAAAGCAGACTGTCCCCCTGAGGTCTCTTCTGGCCTTGGCTTTAAAAAACAGTAGCTCCCTCCTTTCAGGCAGTGATGTCTGAGGGCATCAGGCTGTGTATGCATCCTCCGCTTCCGCTTGGAAGAACTTGAGGCTTACAGATATCTGGCATGAGAAAAGATGGGGAGCCTGAACGATTTCATCAAGAAAAGTGCTGTTCTCCCATGCTCACCCTCCTGGATTGGGGGTTTTCTAGACACAGAGGGTGTTCCTGCTCCAGCAGGGGGATTGGACTAGATGATCTTTTGAGGTCCCTTCCTATCCCTAATATTCTGTGATTCTGTGTGATTCATGGCCTGTTTCTAAAAGACCCAATAACACTGGGTTGAATCACCGAGCAAACACAGGCAGAGCTGCAAACAATACCCAGAAGTCTTGGCCTCCTTCCTCTGCTCCTATTTCACGACTTTATTGCTAAATCTAAACCTGGGGAGGTATGTTTAACAGCACGCACATATTATCAACCAGATCTCTTCCTCTTTGCCCTGAGCCTTTGTACACGAAGCAGTGATGGGGGGGCTTGTAACTTCTTGCAGTTTCTTCCTTCTGTAAGATTCCCGTGGGCTGAGCGTGACAGAATGGCTGAGGTCCTGTGGATGAGAAATGCCTCACACCCTGCTGGCATTGAAAAAGGATTACTGTTCCCCTGCTTAATGCGTTTGTTTAATACCCGTTCCATGAGGCTGTTTCTCAGCCTGTTTTCCTTGCAGGATATGTCTCTGGGTGTGCAATTAGCCAAGAAACATTAGCTTAATGACTTGTGCGTGTCTGAGTTAGGCCTGGCTCTTCTTGGATTCCTGCCTTCTCCCTCACCTTTCTCCTGTCTGGAGACTTGTAATTCTCTGCAGCACAAACTGCTCTGTCATGCTCATCCCTGGGGCTGGATGCAGACAGTGTCTCTTGCTGGTCCCCAGCCAGAGAAATCCTGCTATCACACGTAATTAGCTCCTTGACTCATCATGACTTGCATTGCCCTCACCCCCACCTTTTTTCTTGGTTGTTGTTTTGTTTTACAAGTTTTATTTGCCCTTTCGAAGCTATTGTTTCAAGCCCTGTATTCCCAGTGGCTCTGGAGGACTGCAGCGTATTCATGCAGGAATTACTGGGGCGGGCTTTGTGGTCTGTTTTGTGCAAGAGTTCAGACTGAGTGATTGTTTTGGTCTCTTCTGGCTGGTTTCTGAGCTGATGGGTTTGGCAAAAGGAGAGAACTATCTGGCCAGCACACCACATTGTTCAGGAGCCTGGTGCTGAAGCGGAGAGTCCTTCACTGAAGTGTAGGTCATCAGTTCGTTTTGATGAACGGATTGTCTTGGTCACCTCAGGTGGTCCACAGCAGCCACCTGAGCGGTGGCACAGGTAAAATGAAAGGGACAACGTCATCCGGTCTCCTAAATAGCATTACTGCTAGAAGTTTTCCAGACTGCAAGAGCAGATCTCACAGGGAAATATCAGTGGAGACGGAGAAGCCATCACAGCCACTGGCAAGTTGTGCTGGTGGGTGAATCTTCCTCCTACCAAGTTTATTTCTAGGCTGAATTTGGCCAGTTTTACTGCTATACCATGGATTGTGTTATGGTGCAGCCTGTCAGCCTGAAGAGACCCCATCTGTCTGTTCTCTTCTCCATGTGCATAATCGCTGCCTTGACCAAGTCACCCTGGCATTGTGTCATTGACAGGCTGAATGGTTCATGTCACACTTTCAGATTTGAAGTTACATCTCCGAACCTGTCTTCCCCTCCACCTTTTGTTCTCAGTCATTTTCTTTTCCAGCCCCAAAACTCAGCCCAACAAATGTGTCTGCAGAGGGCACTGGTAAAAGACAGCCTACTCTTGCTCCATTCCTGGCTGGACTGAAGCTTGTGTTGGCTCGGCTGGCTGGCTTCTCCTCTAAGCACAAATGGATGAAGTTTCCAGAGCCAGCAGCATGGAACTGCTTGCAGTGACCAGACTTGCACAACAACATTTCTGAGAAGAAAGGCAAGCTGATCTGGCCATCTTGTAGTCTTGCTGATACGTAAGAGCATGGTCTTAGTAAGGACAGAGACAGTTCTTTTGAACCAGACATTGTCCACCTAATGCAGCATCTGGTCATTTCCTTAAACATGGGGGCAGGAGGAGTACTGTGCATTTTGGATAGCAGTAAGCCACGTAATCTGCATCTCTGGCCTTGTGAAAGGTTTCATTTGGCCTGCAGAAGTGTTAATAGCCTTTCCAGTTCCTCCCTCCTCGCTCTCCTACCCATAGGTGAGGTCCTTGAAGTTGTCACCTGCAACTCACGCTCAGGAGAGACCTCTACTTGCTCCCTTGATGGGAGCTGAGGAAAAAGGGGTGTTTGAGTGGACCATGGTAGAAGAATTTCTCTAACGATTTCTCTTTGGATAGGTTGCGTGTGCTATAAAGCCAGCTGTTTTGGAGAAGGTGGTTTGAGATCCTGTCTGGAGGAACAGAAAAATGACAAGTTTATATCTTTCATTGCTTCTCTTCACCAATTTGCACTTCTGTAGTAGATTTGGCAAGGAATCGGCTTCAGACTTGGCACGAGGAGGAACAATCCAAAATAATTTACCCTATCCCTGCTTTAAAAACTCCAAGATCTATCAGTTTATTGTCATCCTATAAAGCACTGTGACATTTCTCTTGTTGCTGAATACAGTTTTCCTATTAAAAAGTGTCACTCATAACCATTTTTGACATAGATAGATATAAATTAAAAGCATTCCTTTCATTGATGCAATTAATGAGTAGAAAGGGTGGGTAAGTTGTTTTGCTGTTGAATACTGCAAATTAAGGCCTTCAAGAAAAACAACAAATCCCTGTCTGTAATGAAAAGAGCAAAGATGTGTCAATCTTGCTTAGTTACCTGGTTATAGGATGCAGGTTTCTTACTGACAGTTTCAGAAAGAGTGTGACAGGGTAAGAATATAATAATGCCAGATTCAGTAGCTCCTGTTGAACCAAACCTATATGAACTATCTTATCAAACATGCTTCTAATTTTCTTACATAAATTGTTTTTCTCTGATGAAAACAGTCCTTTTTATGAAACTAAGCATTTCAACAGGGCACATCTCTCTCACTCTCTGAGGATTTTTTTCCTAGATTTTTCATGGGAAAGTGACCAAATAACCCCAACTCTGAGGTTATTTTCTTTTAAAACAAATTTACAGGCCTTTGCTGAAAGCCTTGGAGTTTTTGTTTCTTCATCCTAAACCTGAGAAACATGTTAAAAAGAGGTCAAGGATAATGACACTTTTTAGCAGGGAAAAGCAACAACATTTTAACAACCTTTCTTTCTGACCAGCTTGGCTAATCATTCATTAAGCCACTATTAAAAGCCTTACAGAGGAATAAAACCTCCATGCTTAGGTGGCATCAAAGCCAGCTGCCTAGAAGGTCTCTCTCAGACTGATGATGGTGCCAAAACCTTGCCAGACCAAGCTGGCCAGCTCAACCTGTTTAGCTGCCAACTTCTGTGACCCAAGCTTCGGGGTTTTGGCCCCAGTGGGATTCATTTGCACTGAGGTAAGAAACCCCGGGCTTCACCTGAGCTCCAGTTTTTCTGCACCTCTGTGGGAAAGAGAATGAGGACAACTGTCCTGGGACATGAGCAGAGAAGCTACCAGGATTGCATGGAACTGAGTGTCCATGCCACAGAAGGCACTGACAGTCATCGCCATGCCCACTTCTCAGGGTTTGGTTTTTATTGAGTACGTGGGCTTGGATTCACTATCTCTGAAGCCTGCTTTCGGGCTCTTCCTGATTCCTGAACCAAACTATAACAAAAATTCCAGAAAAATCCCACAAAGAGGACTTTTAGGTCTTTCCCCTTTTAGACCTTGAAGACAAAGTTCCATTCGGACCCGTGGCCATCTTTAAATAACTATAGTTGTTTCAAAATCTGGGTTTATCTCTTCATTTATCAGACAAAACAGCCTGATCTCTCTGCCTTTCGAGTCTTGCAGTAAAGCTTCTCTAGTGTCGGACACAGCCGGCTGAGCCAGCGTTGTGCCTGGCCCCACTGCTGCCATGATATTTTGGGTTACCACTGAAGAAGTGAGAACATGAGATGAACATGAATGCACCCGTGCACAGGTAATTGCCGCTCCCACGAACACCACGGGCCAGGTCACCCTGTTGCTGGTGTCTTTTCCCTGTTGGACTCAGAGGGACGGAAAGGGTGGAAGAGGTGCCTGGGCTGGAGCGAGCCAGGGATGGAGGCCAGCTGTCCCATGCTCAGGCCTCCAGGGCTTTAACCTCCAGACCACAGTGCTCAGCTCCTTCTGAAAAAGGACAAAGCTGTTCAGCAAAACTGTGGAACTGTGAGGCTTGCGGGCTGAAATGAGTCCAAAAGACATATTAAGAGGCATGAGAGGCCTGTGATGAAATAGCTAAGGTATTAATGCAGCCAGAGGCTGGTAATGAGTACAAGAAATGCCCACGTTTACCCAAGAGGTCCCCAAAGGTCTCTTGTCCAGAACATTGTGATCCTTAAAGGAATCTTAAGAAAGTTAAACCACAGGGTTAGGGCTCCAGGAACAAAATCTGGGCTAGTGTGGTCTCTCAGCTCTTCTGTCCTCTGGTCTGACGAGACCCTGTTTAGGAATTTTGTGCTTTTTAAAGAGCATTATTATTTTCTTCTGGGACTTGTCACCCAGAGCCCTGACGAGGGTACCCCTTTATCCCTATGGATGGCATGAGTCCCCCACTGTGCCCTGTGGCTATGATGCAGGTAAAGAAGCTTACTTCTCATTTTTCAGATGAGGCTCTGTCACTTAGTGGCAGGGGAAATCCTGAATGCTCAGGTACTACCTGACGATGTACAAAATGCTCTTTTAGTACTTTGCTGTCTCTCTCCATCTCTCAGCTGCTGGAGGAAACCTATGAGGCGCAGAGCATGGGCCAGTGCAGGCTAAACTGCTATCATCATAATTTGACCTTTCCTCCTTCTTCTTGTTGACTTATCCCCTTACTTATTTAATACACAGAGAGCCTGTAGATGGTCCACCAGTGCTGAGTAGAGCTGGGCTGCAACAAGAAGATGGGAGCTGAAGGCTGATGAGAGCAGACAGTTGTTGGGTGGCTGAGCATCCCTGGTACTGGATATGATGCAAACACTGTGGTGACGAGGAAACCAAAGCAAGTTTGATAGATCTTCCTCTAACATTAATTCTAAACCAGTGCCCATCTGACTTGGCTTTTGGAGGGCCTAAACCTGCCTTTTAGGAGTCATTCACTGCAGTCAGACAGCTTTTTGATCCATACAAGGGAGACCATCCCACCGTTGGTATGGGCAGGTCCTGCTGGTCTCCAAAACTGTAGTAACCACACTGCTCAACCGATGTCCAGGTGTCCTTTAGCCTCTTTATACCTGAGAAATTGTTCTTCTTTTGTATGTGCTTTTTTGCCCATCCAGGATGCCCCAATGAGGAAGAGCTGGTGAGAGGTCTTGCAGTACGGTACTGGGCCTCTTGGCGTGAAAACACTGCCATGCTGTCTTTATTTTGTACACCTGATGTGACAGTTCTTATGGCCATTCTTTGCTTTGACCATTTACAAGCCCTGATTTTAGTCCAATGTAAGCTTTCTTGAAGTAAAATAATAATTTTCCAGTCTTCCTGTAGAAGCCAAAAGTATTTTAAGTTGGACTGGCCTAAGCACAGGGTGGGGAGGGAGCCAATAGGTTGGGGACATTTTAATAATGAAAAGAAGAATGTGAAAGGAAGGATTAAACCTGGTGTTTTATGTGTATTTATTGAGTCAATTTATAAGGTGCCTTTTGCAAAATATCTTGAGTGTGCATGAAAAACCACAAAGCAAAATATTTGAAAAATTTGGACATGAAGCCAGCCTGTCCCAGCATACAGCCAGGCAGCAGAGGAGAACCTGGCACCAGGAGCAGCTCTGATCACCAGACACCAGCAGGAGGAGATCTATGTCTGTGGGGTAAGGTGAGCTGTCAAGGGAAGGATCTGTTCCCTGTGGACCAGCCAGCTGCTGGTGGGTCTCTGTGGGCAGCCTGGAGAACAGGGTGTCTCAGCCCATCAGATGTCCTCCAGGGGAGCAGGCCTGGGATGAATGGCCTCGTTGGACACGGTGTGATCCTGGCTGATCTGGAAGGCCTGAACGTGACCCATTGCAAGTCCAGCCAGTGAACACGTGGTCCCCAGGAGTGGTGCTGCCCGGATGGGGAGCACTTTGTGGAGTGCAACCACTGCTCCCCCTGCACTGCTCAACCCCCGGCATTGCTGCCCCGGGCTGGTTTCAAGGAGAGGCCGATTAGCAGCCCCTTACAGTAATTTCACCTGGCCACAGCAAGAGCACAGATGTTTGTGGCGTGATCTCTGTTATGGGATTTTCTTGCTCGAAGCTGAGGGTCAGCACAAGTGTTGACTCTGGCAGGTTGCCATGCTGATGGTGTCTTCCCATGAGATGTCCAGAGCTTCCCTCTCCAGCTGTGCGGCTCTGCTCACCCATGCCAAGGGACTGCCAAGTGCCACCCCATGGTGGCTGCATCCCCAGAACCTTTGGGAAGTGTGTGGGACTCTTCTGTGATGAGGAGCACCCTAAAGTAAGTGGTAAGTGAATGTTTTGCAGTCACAGGTAGCTGGGTAAGCTCTTGAATGGTGGACTGCTTTTGGACAGGCACGAGGAAAATATTCTG
Organism: Pampusana beccarii; assembly: GCA_013399365.1. Classification (NCBI taxonomy): domain Eukaryota; kingdom Metazoa; phylum Chordata; class Aves; order Columbiformes; family Columbidae; genus Pampusana; species Pampusana beccarii. The sequence goes on from VWYH01000883.1 coordinate 86,783, forward strand.
TTCAGGGTTTAGCCAAATTAAAGATCTGGTAAAAAGACCTCTGAACAAAATTGCAGCAAATCTGTTATGCACCTTCCCCAATCTTTTTTAAGGATCGCAAGGAACTGAAAATGGGTAGAGCAGAAAAATGACCATGCTGATTGCTTTGATCCATACAAGATATATTTTTTAGCACCTGTAGTGTAGTTAATTTCATGATGCAGTATTTTTCTTGAAAACAATTTACCACAATAAAAATGAAGGAACACCATGTCCTGGGGACAATGGTTAATCCGCCATACACAAGGACATTTCATCGGGAGGGGAAGCACACCTAAAATATGAGGTTTCATTGCAGGAAATACTGCTCACCAAAATGCCGAACTAAACATAGTTGAAGAGACGACTTTATCTTACAAATCTAACTTGTGCACTGTCTACTGGGCTCAGGATCAGGGAGATGAGTGAGATCAGCAGTAGATGAGTGGAGTGGGTTTCATGACTTCCTTCCCTACAGTCAACCACTTGCCTCTCTTCCAACAGGGAGGAGAGTAAAATACTTAAAAAACCCCAAGAAAACCAGCATCCGTTGGCACTTGCCCATTGGTTGATGGAGACAATTGCTAAAACAATAAGGCTTCAGGCAATCTATGTTGGGAAAGGGGTTTTGGAGAACTGTCCCTTGAGAGTGGTCCAGGGTCTTTCAGGTTAGCTTTCCAGTGGGAAGAAGACCATGATAAAGAGTCAGAGGTGCTCTAAATGTGATCCATTATACTGACATATGATCTTCTTGTCTATCTGTCTGTCCCAACCTTGGAAGAGAGTTGATAACAAGAATTTTGAAGGCCAAACCTTCTGTTGGGGTCTGAGTGAGAAGAACAGGCTGATGCTCCCACACCTTGGTGTGAGAAAGACACTATCACATGCCTTTCTATTGCATGGTTTTCAGGCATTATTTGCAGACTCTCCTTACCTTAAGTACTTAGCCAGCTAAGAGTAGAACTGATTTACAACCTGGTCTTTTTCAGAAATATGTCTATGCCCAAAGGAGAGGGATACTTGTGTAGAAGATGTTAGAACAGAAGCTGATACTTGGCACTGCTGCAAAGCACTGCCAGAGGGGCCAGTTTGCATGCAGGAGGATTTGACCTTGAACTTTCTCCTGTAGTTCAAGCCAACATCCACTACCCCCTAGGCCTGAAAATGTCCCTCCCCTCTGTTTTTAAAATACATTTGTTATGTCTAATGTTTCTGGCTGGAGCAATGGTACAGACTTTTACCCGCAGAGCTATGCGGGTCAGGGGTTGGGGGTGATGTGATTTCTGAGTGGCCTTAGCTGGGCTCACAGAAGTCCCCAGTGCAGTTACACCAGCAGAACCATTCTTTTCTGGGGACAGTTTATTGCTGTCCCAGGGGATGGTGGCTTTATAGTCCCAGTGTGAAATACCGTCCTGATAGACTTTCTGAGCTCACGCTAGGCTGTGGCATCCATGCTCCCAGTTCAGGCGTGGCTTTGAAAGGAGATACCTGCTCATGTTCAAAGGACCTGTCAATGGACTCAGGCTGTGGCTGTCTGTCTAGGACCAGAACAGTGGCTCTGATCCACCCAGAGAGTGTGAACCAAGTCTTAGATCTCTGCTGCAGGGCTCCAGGCCTCACACTTGGCAAGCAGAAATATGGCTAGCAGATGAATCCCATTTTAGGGACAAGCTTGGGTAGAGTAGCCATGTCACCTGAGATGCCACGAGTTAGGTACAGAACAGGGCATAGCCAGAAGTGGTGAGGGAGAGGGTTTGTCCATCTGTGCTCTCACAGACAGGCACAGAGGTTGCAGCCAAACGGTCTGGTCCGCACCCAAAGCACCTCAGCATGCAGACCCAGCTGAGTTCTCCTTGGGATCACGCACACAACCTCCTCCACCCCAGCTTCTGTGTTTTGCAGGGCGGGTAGAGACCGCTGCCAGGTGCCTGGGGCGAGTCACGGAGCGCAACCCCCTGGTCAGTCTAGACACAGGGGAAGTCCAGCTGCCTACAAACTCCCCATCCCACCCACTTCCCAGCCAAGCAGCACTATCCTGGCTGGTTTGGATAATTTGGAAGGGCTCCAGTGAAGGAGTTGGCAGGCTGACCTCTTGCAGCTCTTGCCAGTTCAGGCCAATGTGGTAAACTGGTTTACCGAGCACTTCATACTGTGCACTGCGCTTTTGCCCTTCTTTGAGTAATGACTGTGTTTGTTGGCAAAATGGCAACGTGCATGTGGTGACATCCTTTGTCTTCATATGAGAGGTTATTGCCATGCTGGAATGGGAACATCTACTTTGTTTCGTGAGAGGAAAGTGGGTGTAGGGCACAACCATGGTGATTTTGCAAGCAGCGGTGTTAGGCACAGGAAGCCGCATGGTTGGCTCCCATCTCTGCCACACCAGGGTGGGTTTTCCAGTGAATTCCCAGCAATGGGAGATCTGTGAGGTGTCCTGAGAAAGACTCTGCCTTTCTGGGAGGATGCAGGCAAAAGAGCAGATAGCATGGTGCCCTGTGGGTCATGCTGAGCTTGCTATCAAACCTCTCCAGGTGCTTACCACTACTGTTGATATTGTTGATGTGTAGAGCTTGTGTAGAGCTTGTATTTAAACTACATTTTCCCACAGACCACGATTTAAACCTCACGCGAGCTCATGTGCGGGCTGCTTGTGGTGTGTGTGTATGCAGGAATCCCAGCTGGCTCCCACGCAGCTCCATGCCCTGATCTGTCCCATGAAATTAAGAGACATAGAAGATAGGAGATCTTTTGTGTTCATGCTGTGCTGGGTAGGGCTAGTCCACAAAAGCTATTCGGTTGGGGGTTATTTCCACAGTGGCTAAGCGGCTGGAGGAGTTCGAAAGCTGAACATCTTCCCATAGTGCCAGCCGTGCCCGTCTCCTCTCTGTGGAGCAGGGCACTAGCTCTTCAAGAGAAGGATGGCAGCACCCTCCTGACATCTACCTCTTGCTCTTCCAGGCATGTTAACAGCACTACAAAGCAGTGTTAATCTCCTTCAGGAAGAGAGACACCCAAATCTTGAGAACCTGAGCTAGAAAAAGCTTGTTTTATTGAAACATGAGACAATTCAGAGAGATACAAGTGACAAGGGGAACATGTTTCTTTTTTTTTTTTTTTTTAAACTCACCCTACATCACTTTCTATACCTATTGCAGTTTCTGCCTCTGCCACATCTTACATGTTCAGCTTTCCTTACCCCCTCCCCTGCAGCTCCCAGCGCTTCCAACCCTGCAGACGTGCAGCACTGGCCTGTCAAAGAGCTGCCCTGAGCCCTGGTGCTCTGCATGTCGGGCTGCGCTCGCCGAGATCCTGGCACCCGGCAGAGGGCAAGCGAGCCGAGAGAGAGCGGCCCTGTCCCTGCAGCCCCCCCTGCACTGCTCATGCCAGAGCAGCACAGCCAGCAAATTGCTCAGGAGCAATCCTCTGGGATTGTTTTGGGCTCTCAGCAGACAAGATCACATTGTCCAGCCCGTTTTTCCCCTCTTCACCTGGGTGCATCTTGCCATTTCCCCGGGCCAGTAACACCATATTTTTTGCTACATTGGTGTCCTGATTAGTATCTTGTATTCCAAAGTTTTAGTTATTTTCCAGCCTTACTAACGTGGCCAGATACAAGAAAGATTTATTTATTTATTTATTTATTAATCTGCTTTTTGTTTCCTGTGTCTGTTTTCCTGCTGTTTTGGAAGACATCTTCCTCTTCTTCTCGGTCTACTTTGGAGCACATGCACTTAGGTCTTGAAAGCTGATTCCCTGGAAGAGCTGCTACTTCCTCAGCCTGCCTGCTGCAAGCAAGGAGTGCTTCTGCCCAAGGTGTGCACAAGCTTTGCTCACATGGTGCTTGCTGCTTATTTACAGCTAGAGTGTATTCGTACATTGTGTCACCTTTACTGTTCCACTGGCAGGTATACAGTCCTACATGCTGCAGGACAGGAGAATTTTCCTAATTGAGTTCCCTTCTTTCTGGAGATGTGCACTGTTCACCCTTAGACCTGGCTGAGGCTTAAGATTTAAGATTTAATCAGCTAATTTAAAAAAAAAGAAAAAGGCAAGTTTGAAGTGAAGCAGATATTTCTGTCTTTTTTTGAGGGAATTATCTCTCTTTGTTCTCAGGAAAAATTAGTGTGTGTGCATCATCAAAGTGATTTAAATTGTGGTTCAACTCTCAAAAGACACCGCATAAAACCAGCACTAGTTATGCACTTGCTTCCTTTCAAGGGTCAGAATTGGACTGTACTTGCTGCAGGCTGGGAAAGTAAAAAATGCTGAAGGAAATAATGTACTCATTTGCCTTTGAATGCCCGTAGTGCACAGGCTCCTGGTTCTCTTACGGTTTTCTGAAAAATCCCAGCAATGAAGGTAAGTAGGCTTTACTCCATCTTACAGCTGTTCTGGTAGATAAAAAAGCAAGTAACTGGTTTATTGCCTAAGATAAGGGCTATATTTGCTCTCGACTGCTCCCCACACCCCCCCTGCAGCCACACCAGCAGTGCCTGCAGGACGTAGTGACCCATGAGAGACGTGGATGCTGGAGAAGGATGGATCCAGCACAGAGCGTGCAAGCGGATTAGCAGGTTCAGGCTGGGTGCATATCCCCAAAGCCAGGGTGTCACATAGGGTTTGGGGAGGTAGATTTGCACTCTTCGTTTTAGAGCTGATGGGTGAGGGGGCAGAACCTGCATTTGCAGAAGGCTCGCTAGAAAACATCTCTTTGTGGTAGGATGGGTTTCATCTGTAGTCTGCAAGAAAAAATAAACCGGAATCCCCATAACGACATTTTTATAGAGCTGCTTTGCAGAGAGGGGCTGCACTTAAAATCCAAATTTAGTTCATTTGAGTGGGAGTGTCCTCAGCTTTAACATTCACTTACTTTCAAAGTGATGTGGTAGAGCCTGGCTCACGCAGGTCTGATGTCCAGGAAAACCCATGATCTGGATCCCTCCTGTTATCTTTCTAAAAGCTCTCTGCCCTTTCATTAAGCTACATTGCTGCTCATGCTTTGAGACCTTAGCTGTAGGGTTTTTTGTCAAAGGTTAATTAGCAAGCTGTGTTCTGCAGCAGAGGTGACTTCATTTTAAGGTTTAAGTAGCTTTGTACAACAGGCCAGTAAAATATCCTTGGAAATAGAGCTAAAATAAAGCTAAAATCATGCTTTACTGCTGATACACCAGAATCTTTAATAAAATGTCTGGTTAATAATTGGCATGTGATGATAGAAATTGATGAGGAGAGGCTGTGGGCTGAGTATGTTCAACCTGGAGAAGACATGGCAAGAGCTAATTGCTGTATTTGGCTCTCCAAATATAGATTCAGAGAGGATGGAGCAAGTCTCTTCTCAGAGGGGCACCACAAAAGGACAAGAAGCAAAAGGCACAAGTTGCTGCGAGGGAAGTTCTGTCTTGACAAAAAAAAAAAAAAAAAAGAAAATTCACAGGGAGAGTGGTTTAGCCTGTGGGATCTTCATCCCTAGAGGTATTCAAAACTGGATGGGGCCAAACCCTGAGCAACTTTTTCTAGCTCCAAACGGGACCTCTGGAGGTCTCTAGCCCAACCCTCTGCTTTGTATAGCATTGGTTTGCTTGTGGTGTGGGGCCCCAGGAGGTACTGGTTTGTGGGGCCACCAGGGAACATTTTCTGGGGTGGAAGGAATATATAGCCTTGGGCAGTGGTGGCCTATCCTTGTTACTTTCATCATGCGTTTTCTTTGGCAGGGTGTTTGTGTCAGCAAGGAAGGGGAGAGCTTGTTAGTCCAGCTCCTTCTGTGTTCCAGGCGTCAGTGAGGGGCAAGCCAGAAACAAGCAGTGACACTCAGGCAGAAAGTTCCAGAAGAGGTCTTGCTCGTGAGCTGCATGTCAAGTCACTGCTTGTGTTCACAGGCTGGTACATAAGGACATGCTGAAGAAATGCAGAAACTCACTGCTGTGGGAGTGCAAGGAGAAATCCACTGCAACCTCTCCTGCAAGGAGGAACCTGCTTGCCAGGCTGCCTGGCTGTCTCAGCAGTGGTGCAGAGGGGCTCACCACATTACCCTGGAGACAGATCATCCAGATCGCCTCCTCCCACACCTTCCTCGACACAGGTAGTGTGCTTTAAAGCATACGATTAAATATTCTGAGTAGAGGCCCTGTGTTTTTCTACTGTACCGTTATTGGTCAAATGGCTGTGATTGTCAACAGAGACATTCATCTCTAGCCACTTTTATACAGGGTTGGTTCCTCAGTCTTTCTCCTCTGCTGTTGCGGAGGAGGGCAAGGGGCTGTGTCTGGAGGCAGAAAGGCAGAGCTGGTGTTGCCCCAGGATGCCCTGTGAGGTGGAACAGAGCTTGTCTGAGGCTGGGGGAGGTGTGGGGTGAGGACCTGTTTCTGCAAGATCCTCTGTCCCCTTGGCTCTTGGGCCTATCTCCCTCTCCTTGGCCACATCTCCAGAAATGAGTCAGACCCAAGACAGGTACAGACACAGGACCAGAGGAATGGGACTAGGGAAATTCTTGTTTCAGGAGTTGGTAGGGGTCAAAGGCAGCACAGCCCTGCATGCTCCCTGGTCCTGGAGTAGCTCCTGTTCCTCAACAGCCAGGAGATTGCAGAGGTCTGGGGTTTCCTTTGTGTTAGGGGTAAATATTGGTGCACCTTCAAATACTTCTCTTGCCCTAAGAGAGCTCTGTGCTCTGAGTTAAGATCTGAATGTCTCTCTTGTCCCCTGCCAACACAAGGCTGTTCCCTGTATTTTTTCCAGTACTTGTTTTATTTGTCCCATGAGACAAATAAAGTTACTTCCTCTAGGAGGCTTTGACACAGGCAGCTAGAGACTGGCAGCTGGAGTCTGTTCTTGATATGTAGCCGCACCACACTTCCCTTCATCCTGTTCCATCCGAGCACTTTTCATGGACTCATGTAAGCAATCCCTGCTCTTCCTGGGGCTGCAGCCCCTTTCCACTCCATTCCTGCGTGCAATGTTGTTACTCAAAGCAGCATCACAGTGTGGTGCCTCAGAAAGTGCTGTTTTCTCTCCTGAGTAGGTTCTCCAAAGCTGTTATTACTTTTCCAACAGCAAATACAAAGCAAGTGGAAATGTTGGCTGATGCTGCTAATAAAATTCTTAAGTATCTACGTGTGCTTTGAAATGCTTTCATCCCACTGCCCTGCTCAAGGGGTACCAGATACCGAGAGAAAGCCTATCAATGTAAATGTCAAAGGTTTAGATTCTCATATTTGTCAGGGAGATCTTACCCGGTTCCTATTCTCAGTGTGTCACTGGGCTGGGAGGCTGCTTCAGCCCTCTCTAAGGAGCTGGGCCCTCTAGCATCTGGGCTTGCTGAAACAAAGGGATTTTCAGTCTAACTTTTACCTGGGAATCTAAATCCCGATGGAAACAAAAGAGCATATCAGGAGACTCGGTAGGTGTAGGCAATGTGGTGGCTTTCATCCCCAGGCTCGAGAGTTTGTGGGAGTGCTCCTGCCACTGAACGGAAATTATGGGTGAGTGTCCCAGAGAGGGAAGGTCTTGGCCAGAGGAGCAGGTCCTCAAGTAAGAAGCTAGGGCTGTTGGCCACCAAACCAAAAGAGTATTAATCCCTGCTCTCGACGGGTTAGGGCTAGGACTTTGTGAGGTCTGAGAAGGTGCTGAAATTTTAGGGTCTTTGCAAAGAGGTCACCTTCTGCTCATATCCTGAAGACTGCAACCAGGAAACTGTAATACAGAAGCTGTGGATAGTACCAGGTCCTTTAGTCACCCAAGGCCCACTTCAAATAGAGATTTGTTTAAAGTACGAATATCTCTGCAAAGATCCGCTGCTACCTTGGATTGAGATAAAGGCTCTTCCTTCCCTTTCCTCAGCCACGTCTCCTTTGTCCTCACTGGGTCCTCTTCCAATAGCAATTAACCCTGGTACCTGCTAAGTCAAGGACATTCTCCACACAAATCCTTTCTGCTCTTGTTTTATCAGCCCTATAAGCTAAGTCACTGTGCCTGGCTAGCCTAGGTCAATATTTAACACTTTTTGCACCCCCTCCTCCAGGTCAGCTGCTTGGTTTCAAACTGCTTCGTACACTTGAGACTGATGAAGGTATTTTTGAGGGCTGCTTAGGGATGGATGAGGAGTTTGGCTACTGTAGTGTACAAATCCAAGAGTCTCTGCTATGTATGGCAACTGCAGACCAGACAAATTGGTGGAACCCTGCCTCCTTCCCCTGCACCCTGACCAGAGAGCATCAGCGCCTGGGAGGTGGGCAGGCACGTGAAGCACCTGGCCCTTGAGCCCGAAAACCACCACTGCTTCATGCCTTCCAGCTAATGGGTGGTTTTAGCACTGCTAATCTCTAATCAGTGCTGCAGAAACCTAAACAAAGCAGCCTGGACTCCACTCCAAAGCATTTGCAATTACTGGATCAGGCTCATAGATAATGCATTTAAGGCTGCTCTAAAAACATCTCAGACAGGGTAAATGTAAAGAAAGCGGCCTATAATTGACCCTTCTGTTGACATCTGAACTCTGGCCAGGATGATGCACCTGGGAAAAACAATTTGAGGATGGAGAGAGGGGCCTGGGGTGTCAGGCAGGTTCAGACCTACCTCTGAGCATGACCTGTGGGGCAGCAGAACTGAGGGAGGGGATCGGAGCCACGGGACCTCGGGGCGCTCCTGTGCCACTTGCACTGGAGCTGGCGAAACTCCAGAGAGCAAGTGCTGAGGGAGGCACAAAATGTTTAGGTGGGGGGAGAAGAACAGGAGGCTGAGGTGTAACCGCAGGGCAAATAAAAGACAGTCACTGTGAGGAGCAGAGGCTGGAGGGCAGGGACAGGCAGCGGCTGTGCTGGGGAGAGCCTCAACAACCCAGAGCTGCAGCTCTGCCCCTGCCTCCTTTGAGAGCGCAGCGAGTGCTCAGAGTCCGCTGATTCCTCCCAGTGTGAAAACCTGAGCTTTATTTCAGAGAACTATTCCCACTTTCATGTTCAACCCTTTCTGCTGAACGAGCCTGGTGGATGGGCAAAACCTGATCTTGCACCACTTGAAACTTTGCTCCCTCCTGCCTGCCCTGGCAGCACAGGTAAGGTTTGCCCTAAGCCCTGTGGCATCTACCCCTGAGGAGGAAGAAGAGGTGATGCTGGCATAGTGTCAACAGAAACAACAACTTACTTCTGGGCCATTCTTTTATTTCCTTGAAAGCTTGCTATCTTTGGTGTGATTGCCTTGGGGAGCAGCTGGTACTGTGGGCAGGCTGGATCAAGAGGGTCTCACAGTGCTTCCCTCCTCCCTACTGTGCCCTGCTCAGCTCACTCCCACCACCCCGGCTCAGTGGGCAAAGCTGCTGAATTGGAGTGTCTGAAGGCAGGTGAAGTTTCACCCGCACTTCTCCTGTGGCCAGGGGGTAAGGCAGCGTGGGGCTGGAGTGTTGGGGACCTACTGTCCTAGGGGTTGTGTAGTGAGGGGACAGGGAGCCATTTCTGAAACGCCAGCGTAGGGAAGGGGAGCTGGGTTTGTGTGTGACGTGGGATTTCACCACAAGCTCCAGCAGCATGCTTGACCTGCTGCTGAGAGGAAAAACTTGCTGGTCGCAAGGACAGGCCATGACCCAAGACCATGAATGCACACACGTCTTGCGAAGAGACTTGGCATCTCCGTAATTTGGTTTTAAGGCTATTTTGTTGCTTTTAAAGGGAAACTGGCATCCCCCATATAGAGGACAGGGATCAGGGCAGACCTCCTTCTGCTCCCCCTACCGACTCACCCTGACTTTGGGTACGTCCCCCTGCCACCCCCAGGGGGATGGATAGGGGTAAGGGAGGGCAGACCCCTTGCTGTCCCACCCCGATGCACTTTGCTGTGAGTTGGTGGCGATTCCCAGGTCTCAGAAACTTGGCAAACCTTTCCTATGGCCAAAGTTTGCCACATCTGCAGTGAGAAAGCAGGGTGCTGCCCACCAAATACATCAGGCCCAGCATGCATCCTTGTAGCATTCCTCCTTGCAGCCTTCCCTTCCTTGTCACCTGCCCCTCACCATGCCAGCTCTGGGACACAGGAGGCCTTCTCCAGCACTCATCATAAAGCACTTTGTGTCAGTCTATTGAAAAGGAGGCCTTTAAAAATAAGATGATTGTTTTATTCTTCTTCCCCCCCCCCGTTTTTTTTTTCTTTCCCCCACCCCCCTATTACCCACTGAGCTAAAAATGAGGGAAAGAAAAACGCAGGAGGACACATTGTTTTCTCCCCCTCACACCCGGAGCTGTAAAATACTTCTTAATCATTGGGAGCAAGAGGATCTCTGTGCTGGGCCTCCACTTTTTGTTTGCGAGTTTATTTTTCCTAATTCATCCTTGACAAAGGACAGAGCCATAAAAGAATCAAGCAGCACGTCTGTGGGAAAAAACTGCCCTGAAAAGGGTCAGAGTAATACTGTAGCATTTCCAAACAATTCCAAGAGCTAAAGCCTCTGTGAGATGCAGCTTCAGCTATAACTTGCCTTTCTAGGAACAAGCCTACATCTGTTTGGCAATGCCATATTTTGTAGGGTAAAATAAACCCTTGAGAACAAACAGACCAGCTTATCCAGAGGGGTAAATGCTTGGGAACAGAGCTCACTTGTTAATCCTAAAACTGTCAGCAAAGACCCACTGGAGAAATTATGGCTGGCCACGGGCACTCAAGCTGTTTTCGCTTTGACTCACCGCCTCCCCCCATCCCCACAACAGCTGTAAAATCTTCTTTATTGTTCTGCTAGAGTTGGAGAGCGGCACAGAGAGGTCTCTCGGCCGAGGGTTGCAGCAGCCAGGGCAGGGGGAACATCTGATCCTTTGTATCTGCACCGGCGTTATTGCTTCGGTGGCGGACAAAGAAAATGATGGCGATAAAAGAAGAACAGCCCGAGTACCTACTAAAGAGGCATATGCACAGGAAATCCTGGCTTGTTCCCACATCTGAGCTGCGTACGGTTTCTTTCCCTCCAGGATCATTATGTTTAACGTCCTCTTGCAATTCAGGCAGCTGAGCCGACAGAGCCCCTTCCCTCCCCCTCTTCTCTCCCTTCTCTCATCAGGTTTCGAGCCCTCCCTGTGGAAAAATGATTTGTGCACAAGCAGCCTACACAACGGTGCTCATAAGGAATTTGCCCCTGCCAGGAGTTATTAATGGCACCTCAGTAAATGCCCCCAGCAAAATGGGCCACTGCAAGCATCAAGTGCGTGTTGAAAAATCGGGTTTAAATCGTCCCTTGGGGAGTGACCTATTGGCCACCTAAAAAATGCAGGATTGGTTTGCTGTATAATTAAGTTCAGGCCATCTCTTGTGCTTATACACGCAAAAACCCAGATGTCAGCTTGGTGCGAGTCAAAGTGCTGGGCCGCTTTTAAAGCACCAGCAGAAGACAGGCCATGGGGGCATAACATTTGCCACTGGAAGAAAACCTACTTTGAATACTTGGAATATTTAACTGACTGCAACAGATAATTAGCCAAGCCCTCTTACGCCTCCAAATATAGATTCATTAGTCATATATCTCATTGGAACCAAATGTGAGTCATTAGTGAAGTCAATGGCAGATCATAAAAAAGGTACCAAGAGCCTCCTTCCCTCCATCCCTGAGAAGACGTGAGTGTGCGGTAGAAATAATTCGCTCCATTTTCTATTGAACATCTGCTGGCAAATCTGCTTTAAAGGGAGGCTTTTGAGGGGCTGCTTGCGTGCAGAGCTGTGCATCCCATTTTTCCCACTCTGTGATTTGTGGGAGTAGCAAATGCAAAGTCTGTGCTGGGCTTTTTTCTACAGATATATATTTTTTCTTCTTGAGGGGACTTTCTTAAGTCACTCAGGCTAAAATTCTGTAATACAAAAAAGGATTTTATAATGTGAAGTGGTATAAAAATACCTTTGTTATTTACTTCTAATTTCAGGGGAACATTTTGTTGGCTTGGAGTTTTGGAGTCCCCTACACTCAGAGCAATGAGTGCTGCCAAAGGGACCCCAAAACTAGCTAGATTCCTCCAGGAGTGAAACAAAGATGGGTAAAATCACCACCCAGCTTGAGCAAGGTGCAAACAAACAATGGTAAATGGTAAAGTAAATGGGCAGCTTTTCCACTATGAGGTATCTGCAGCATGAGGGGCAGCCAGAGAAATGGACCATGCTTGATTAAACCCCTGTAAAACCCAAGTTGTTGCCTGGGAAGACACAGGAACCAAGATGGGACCACGTGCTTGGTGAGATTTCACAGATCATGCTGAACACTGCAGACCATCATCCCACCCTGTGCTCACTGATCCCACAAACAAACATATTGTTGTATAACTCCAGGGTCATGAGTAATCCTGAACTTAAAGTTGTGCTGCACAAAACATCAACAGCAGCATTTTGCATTTTTCTTCATCTGAAAAAAAAACAAAAAACCAAAACCCAACCCAAACCAACAAAAAGCTACAGCAGAAAATGTTATAGTGCCCCAAAGATGATATTCCTGTATGTGAGGGAACTCAGACTGCCTCAGTGCTTGACTTTAACCATACAATCCCACGACGATACTAACCAAGTTTTCCAGCTTCATTAGCTTGGTTACATTCCCTTGGCTTTGTTGTTATTGTTTTTTATTAGTGAAAAAAAAATCACCTCTATGTAATACACTTTGTACTTAAAATCCTCTGTGTAGCCTGTGACAGTCAGGCAGCAGGGAGAGGAGTGTGATTTCACATGAAAACCCCAAAGCCCAGAGACGTCTGCCTCTGCACCGCAGGTTGTACCCTGGCTTTCGGGCACCCTCGCGGGGCAGTGCCGCAGGAGAGGCACTGAGCCTGCTGCACATGGCTTCGGTCTGGGGGTGTGAATGCCCTGTGGGGAACCAGTCTGGAGTTGTGGGCAGCACTATGGGCATGAAGCCCTGCATCTCCAAGGGGCCTCAGGGCCCTGTTCCCATGGAGGCAGGGTGGTCCCAGGCCCAACGTTTGGTGGGGGCTGGATGGTGGGACTGTCCCTGAGCCCAGGTTTTGCCCCCTCATCCCCTTGGTTGGACCTGACCTGGAATATGGCTCCTGGTGCCTGGCCTGGAACCTCTGGGGCAGCAGGGTAAGGGTGGGTGGGGGTTTCTTGGCTCTCTATGGGGGTGTGGAGATCACCCAGCGTGGAGATCACTTCCAGCACTGGGGCAGGACCCTAACCTTCCTGTGGGGCAGCATCTCCATCCTTCCCTGTATTAGGTGTCTCTGTGGGGCAGGCCCCAATTCTCCCTGTGGGGCAGACCTCGGTTCCCTCTGCGTTTGGCCCCATTTCCCCCAGCGGGGCAGACCCTGACTCCCATTGTGGCGGGCTCTCACTCTGTGTCGGTCAGACCCCCCATCTCCCCTTTGGGCCATCCCCAACCTCCTCTGGGGCAGCCTCTGACCCCCTCGGGGGCTGAACCCCTCTTCCCTTTGGGGCAGCCCCACCTCCCCCGTCCGGGGCAGCCCCGACCACAACGGGGGGGGCGGGCGTGGGGGCGGCTCTAGGACCCGGCGGCGCCGCGGCGCGCCCGGCCCCGCTCCGCTCCGCGCTGTGCCGTGCCGTGCCGTGCTGTGCCGNTGCCCCCCGGCCGCCCGCCCGCCCTGCCCCGAGCTGGTGCGGGAGCCGGGCTGCGGCTGCTGCCCGGTGTGCGCCCGCCTGGAGGCCGAGGCGTGCGGCGTCTACACGCCGCGCTGCGCCGCCGGCTTGCGCTGCTATCCCGACCCCGGCGCCGAGCTGCCCCTCCAAGCCCTGGTGCAGGGGCAGGGCACCTGTGCCCGCCGCCGCGACACGGCCGAGTACGGCGCCAGCGCCGAGCGCCCGGCAGGTGAGCAGCGCCCGGCACCGCGCACCCCGCGCAGCCGGCACCGCGGACCGCGGGTCGGGCACGGCGCACGGAGAGCCGTGCACCGAGGACGGGGCACCGAGCGCCCTGCGCTGCATGCTAGAGACCGGGCGCCGCGCACCGGGACCGCGCGTCTGCCACCAGGTGCTGGGGACGGGGCGTTGTGCGCCGGGCTTCGGGTGCTGGGGACAGTGCGTTGTGCGCTGCGCACCGGGCACTACGGACCCGAGCGCCGGACACGGGATACCGGGCACCGGGCGGGCTTGGAGGGCAGTGGCGGGGCAGCGGGGCAGCGGGACGTCCAGGGGACAGAGGGATCATAAAGGGTGTCCTAAAGTGGATCCTCCCGGGGCAGAGACACCCCTCGGGAGGACAGGGAAGGGAGATCTCTGCGGCAGAGAGTGCAGCGAGGGACAAATGGGGCAAAAAGGAGTGGCGGCGGGAGGAAGGAGAGGATTGCATCCCTGGGAGTATGCGGAAAAATAAGTACTTGAGGGTACTGCTGTCCCCGGGGGTAAAGTGTGAGTTTTCCTTGGCATGGGGCAGGAACTCCAAGGGTGGTGACCAGCGTGGGGGGGGGATGTGGGGACTACCTTCAGGGGTCAGAGTGGAGGTTGGGATCCTCTAGAGAAGAAAACCCGTGGGGGCAGATAAAGGTGAAGTTTGGGGAGATACAGCTGAGGAGGAGTCCTTTGAGGAGCGGAAGGAGGTGGAGGTGCAGGTTTGGGTTTAGTGGGGAAGTAAAAGCACCCTGGAGGGTGACGGCTGCCCCAAAGATACGGGAGAGGCCTGTGGGAGGACCATGTACTGCCTGGGAAGGTGGGAAGCTGGGTGTTTGGTGGGCTGTGAGGGCCCTGCTATGTGGGGACCCCCTTTTGGGGCTTTCCCACCAAAGCCCATCTTGGAGCTGGGGTAGCAGCTGCTGTGGGGGTTCTGGCCCCCTCTGACTCCTCCTGGCCCAGGCACTGGGTGCCAGGGAAAAAGGAGCGTCCCCCAAGGACACAGCCCCGAGTACAGGGATGCCAACAGGCTCCTGACCTGTTGCTGCAATTGCTGTGGGAGGCTCCTGGGGATGCCGATATAGCAGAGCTTGGTTTTACTAATGCTTCCTGTCCCTTGCAATCAGCTGCAAGCTCTTTCCTTTCTGTGGGATGTTGAAAATTTCCGAATTGAATCTGGGAGTAGAAACCAGCATTTTCTCCTTTGAAATTGCCCCTCCTTGACTTACGCCTCCTTGCTGGTTTTGCTCCCCTGTCTGTGACTGGGGTTCTGACCCTGTTTGCCTAACTAGTTCAGCAGCACGACTTAGAATTCCCTCCCTTCCCTCTTGCTGAGGCTTTATTTAAAAGCGCTCCTGTCCTGGGCTGTACCTCTCAGCTTTGCTCCCCCGGTACCGGCACACGCTGCTCCGGGTACTGGAAGATGCTGCTCCAGGTACCAGCAGACGCTGCTGCAGGTACCGGAGGACATTGCTCTGCTTGAGGGGAGAGATGGAGAGAGGTGGGCGAAGAAAAATGGGCACCAGGGAAAACTTTTGCACCTTGCAGGCTGCTGCTTCCCTGTAGCCAGGCTGTGACTCCTGCTGTCCCTGCTCCTGCCCCCCACCTGTCCCCCCTCTTTTGCCCAGCTGTGAAAGGCTGTAGAGAGCCGGGAGTCTGGAGAACACGTTGATGTGAAATCTTGCTTGACTACAGAATATGAGCGTCAAGGGAGTGAGTTTTACACTCTCCAGAAGAAGCCAAGGGCATTTAGATTTAAGGAATCTGGTGCTGACTTCCAGGCTTTTGCTTTTACAAGAAGTTGGGGGGGCAGGGGGGAGACTATTGCAGTGATGGGTTGAGAAGTGATTTTCTGAGTTAATGCTGAAATGTTTTTGCTTTTATGCACTTTATTTCAGAATTTTTATGTTACTTCACTGGGTTATTTTGCTTGATTTTATTATCCTTATTCTTTTACAATGCATGTGATTTACTTGACTCTATCTCTGTGTAATACAAACACACGTAAATAGCACAGTTTAAGAACACTTTAATGTATGTGGTGCTCTGTAATGTCCATAGGGGGTGAATAATAAAATAACTGGCACATCCTTAACCAGCGTTATGTGAAACATGCAGCTGGAATATTCACAGTCAAGCATATCTTGGCAGAGGAGCTTGGACATCCAGAAAAGGGTTTGCTCTCTTCAGATTACAAAACTTTTAACAGGTTGTTGTAGCGATTAGGAAAAACAAACAGACAAAGAAAACAAAACGAAAACCCCCAAACAAACCAAAAAACCCCACCAAAACCAGCTCAACCCAAAACCCAAAACAAACCTACAACCAAAAACAAGGCATGAATTTGCCAGCTTCACTTAATACTCCTCTGCTCAGACTCACATCCTTGCTTCCCTTTGCAGCATGCCTGTAAAACAGATACGAGGGTTTGCTTTTCTTTTAAAGCAGTGACAAGGAAAGCAGTCTGGCACTCGAAGAGCAGGGATTGAAATCCCCTTTCAAATGCTGATGTCAAACTAGTTTCATGAGTACCCTGAGAGCAGGTTTTTGCCTGCAAAAGGCAGGTGTTGAGGCTTTTTTTTTTTTTTTCCCTAAGTGCTTAAAGGTATTTGCCCTTTTTCCCCTTTCCAGAATGAAAAGGCTCCTTTGGCTGATTCAGGGCTGGAATGCAGAGCTCGTGCTATTCCTAAATTAAGAGGCTGGCAAGTTTTTTTGTCCCTGATGAGAGACAGGATTGCCCAAATGAAACAAGGAATAAAACTCTGCAAATTCTCCTGCTGTGGCTCCAGCATTGTTTAGTCTTCTACTTAGGTCTGTAAAGCCAATCCTGAAATGGTTGTAGGCGGAAAGTAACATAAACCACCACGTAGCTAGGAAGCGAGGGATGTTGCTCATTGCACAAGAGGCTTTGGGTATTTTGAAGATGTTGGGAATGTTGGAACAAAATAGCGGCAGTCTGTGGAAATCAGGCTGAGAACTTCTACCCCCCCAGGGAGGCGAGTGCACGAACTCCCACCGATGGTGGGAGCGAGACGAAGGCTCAGCACCTCCCGGGATCAGGGCCTCTGAAATAGTTTCAGTGCCACTGGACCACACTCTTTTACAGTTTATTTCAGGTCATTGCATAACAAACTTTACGTACTGCTGACTGGAACCGCCTGAACTGGGGACAGGAGGTTGTTATTGTGCCTGTGAAGCTCGCACAGAGTTCATGCCAGCCTGGAGTGTGTTTATTCTCTCAGCACCTCAGCGACATCGGCACGCTGTTTTGCAGATGGACTAAATGATGTGCCTGAGGTCCACTGGGACACACAGAACAGCAAGGACCGTGTGTACGTCATGTTAGCAGTTTGTGTTCTGGCAAATAACGTCCCACTCCCCGACAGCCATCTTCTCATCAAGCGGGTCTGCGGTGGCCCAAGACCAAATGAGTCTTTGAGATCCAATGTACTTTGAGAGGTGTTTCAGGTACCATTGAGGTCTCATAACCTCTCCAAGTCTCAGCTGGAAGGTGGAGATGCTGCCTTCTGCTTTGGCCATCGTGAGCTGCAATCAGGGGCTTGTATGGTCTTGTCCAGCTCTCAGTGCACAATCCCTCTCCCTTCCTTCTGCTGGGTTTAGCTGTCACCTTGTGTCAGAGTAGGCTGGTTCAGGAGCTAATCCTTCAGAAAGCTAGCCCCAGGAAACAAGGCAATGGTTTTCTGTCAGATCAAGGCGCAGCAGGGTGACAGTGCTGTTCCAAGGTGGGAACTTGTGCTGGGAGGTGGAGCAGGGCAGATCTGAGTGATGCCAGCAATGGTCCTAAACTGTCTTGCCTGAGGTGTGAGAATTGCTGAAGAACATTTATTTACTCCTAATGGAGAGAAGGTCCTAGGAATAAAACTTGTTCCACACTGAAAAAATGCTCTTGAGCCATTGTTCAAAGCTGACCAGTTAAGGGATTTTATTTTTTTTTCCCCTTCTGCCAGTGCAGTTTAGTGGGGTTTGTAGTATTGTTTTATTTTGTAGTGGGGTATTTGTACTAATTCAGTGGGATGTGCCTCTGAACCCACTGCTAAATATTGAGTTCTGCTTTGGAAACTCACTTTTTTCTTAAAACAAATGTGGTTTTTTAGTCTGTGCCAGTGCAAGGTAATCTTTCCAAACGGAAAGATAGCTGTGCAAAGAATGTAGCCGGCAAACTTGAACTTACAGGGCTGGGGTTACCTCATTCACCTAGTCAGGGACTCCACTTTGAACTCCCACCATACGAGAACAGCGTCAAAATAGTTAACTGTTAAAAACGCAGCTCGTTTTAGCATCCAACTAAAATCCTTATTTGGGTAGCCCCAAATGCCACACATCCTTCCTTACGGGTCAAATGTCAAAACCTCCATTTCCCCTTGGCAGGCAGCTACTAAAAGACAAGTTTAATGTATTACTCCAAACACAGACGACTCTGAGGCTGGAGGTAGCATAATGTAAGTGGAATTTTAACAGCAACTTGAAAACCATGCCAGTAATGCTATTGAGTGCATTTTTCACATCCACTGAATTGCCAGGAAGACTTCTGCTTTTCTCCTGCTTTTATAAGGAAATGAAGTATCCATCATGATCTGCATGTGCATGTGTGGATCTGTCCTTCTGCCCGCACAATTTCTGACCTTGTCAGTCAAGGTGGCCAGATCTAGCACGGCAGTGGAGGTCCTGAAGGCACCGTGTTGCTAAAAAGTGGGCGAGGGGTAGAGGAGAGCCAGGCTGTGAGTGTCCCCTTGTCCTATATTAGCTGCCTTTTGGGGCAGAAGCCCATCAGCAAGAGGGAGGTTAGTTACGAGTGCTGCAACCAGGTGTTCAGCCTGGGTTGTGCAAGCTTGAACATTACTAGACACCAGAGAAGCTGACTGCAAGAACCAAATCCACAAGGGTGCGTTAATATGTCCACATGCACTACAGCAGCTCTGCCCAGGCTAAACTGAGTATCTGCAGAGCTCCTTGCATTGGAATAAATTATTATAAGTGTAATGCAATTAATAACAGCTCTAAGGATGATATGTGAATGAAAAAAGCCCACAGAGCTCATCTGTCCTTGCTGGCTCTCGGGCTTTGCCAGTAGGTGCACCAGGTGTCCAGGCTCCTTCATGGCAGCTGTGTCTGGTCAAGAGCTAACCAGGTCAGGCCCTGAGCTGGCTGTCATCGTTAAGCATTAAGACAATAAATAACACCTTGTGGAGCAGCTTCTTGAAAAATAATGCTGCCCTGTGCACCAGTCTCACTTGAGTTTGCTGTGATGGTGATATGAAAATGGTGGTTTAGAGGGGAGGGGGAAGCCTGGGAAGATTTCAAGGCTCTGGCCCAAAGGAGAAATGTGTTTTCATGCTATCCCTTGGCAAATGACCTGTTTCCTTCTTGCCCTTTGCAGTTGTTTCCTTTCCTCTGGGTTTCAGGATCATACTCGCTGAGCATGGCATTTGTCAAGGGAACAGCAAGAAGCCCCGTCTGTGAGAAAGTCCATGTCGTTTGTTTTATCCACATCCAGGAATTGAGCTGAGGTAAACAATTCAGGAGGCAAAACAGTGAAAACTGGAATGCAAGAGGTGTGTTTGTGTATGGCTCTGTACTAGACCTGGCTGCAGTAATTTATCTGCCCGGTGAGCAGCTGTCACTGTTACCCACAAACACGGCTGGATTTGTGAAGACAGGGTTTCATCCTGCTGGTCAGCAGCACTCCCGTACCTGCTTTTCCTGGTCATGTGTTCAGCACTGGTGACCTTGGAGAATCAGCAGTTTCCTTGGTGGATTTTTTGCATTTCTGTTCGGATTGGGCAATTCCAGCTTTCCGAGCATGGTCACGGCTGCCTTCCCTGCTGGGGCTCTGATTCCTTCAGGAAGGGTCTTTTGGTTTAGGTAGACAAAGAGGAAGGCTTTCAAAGATTTCAAAGCCCTTCTGTTACAGGAGGAGGGCTGAGCTTGATTATGTACTGAGTTTCCGGGTGTAAGAATTCCTGGTTTCTTTCCTTGACTCAGGGCACAATATGTAACTCCAATCCAGTGGCTGCTTAGCAAACCCCTTCCATATCAGAGGGGTGAAAACCCATGGTCATTGTGTGCACATCCAGTATTGCTTCCACCCAGCATCACCCCTGGCTCTTCCTTAGGGAGGTGCTGCCTAAATCAGTGCGTGTGTGACCATTTTTGAGGGTGTCCTTTAGCAGCATGTGCTGAACATGTTTGGCTTGGCTTTCCAACATATCCTTGCTGTTTGCACCTTCCAGAAGAAGGGAGGTTTGTCCTCTGTGGAAAAGCAAGGCTTTACCAGATGCCATTAGCCTTATGGAGAAAGCTGTGTTAGTGTCCATGTCTGCCTGGGGGAGTTGTGTTTTAAGTGTCCCTTTGCTGTGTGCCATGCAACAACATGCTGCTTCGTGGGTGCCAAGTGTGCTATGGGATTTGGAGGCTCACCACAGTGGATGATCCTGTTGTGGACTCAGGAGAGATGGAAAAATCCTTGCTAGGGGTCGTAACATGTTGTGCAGATTCTTTTTTGCTGCCTTTCATCCCTGCTGAGCTGATCTCGTGGCAGTCGTGCCCCATTCTCTCCCTGTCCTACCGCATATCCTCATGGTCCATCATACAGGTCTTGGTTCTCGTCTGGCAACTGGGTAAGCTATTATGGGGAGTTAACCCAACCAAATCTTCACTTTTTGGAAAGAATGAGTTTTCTGCCAGTTTAGCAGATTGCAAATCCTGTCCTATTATTATTTCCACAAAGACAAGCTACCTTCAGCAGATGTGGTCTACCTTGACTTCAGTAAAGCATTTGACACAGTCTCCCACAGCATCCTTGCTGCTAAACTGAGGAAGTGTGGACTGGTAGTGAGGTGGACTGTGAACTGGCTGAAGGAAAGAAGCCAGAGAGCTGTGGTCAATGGGGCAGAGTCCAGTTGGAGTCCTGTATCTAGTGGAGTGCCTCAAGGGTCAGTACTGGGACCAGTACTATTCAATATATTCATCAACGACTTGGATGAGGGAATGGAGTGCACTGTCAGCAAGTTTGCTGATGACACCAAGCTGGGAGGAGTGGCTGACACGCCAGAAGGCTGTGCTGCCATCCAGAGAGACCTGGACAGGCTGGAGAGTTGGGCGGGGAGAAATTTAATGAAATACAACAAGGGCAAGTGTAGAGCCTTGCATCTGGGCAGGAACAACCCCAGGCTCCAGTATAAGTTGTGGAACAACCTATTAGAGAGCAGTGTAGGGGAAAGGGACCTGGGGGTCCTGGTGGGCAGCAGGATGACCATGAGCCAGCACTGGGCCCTTGTGGCCAAGAGGGCCAAGAGCATCTCCTATATGAGGAAAGGCTGAGGGAGCCGGGTCTCTTTAGCTTGGAGGAGACTGAAGGGTGACCTTATTAGTGTTTATAAATATGTGCAGGGTGAGTGTCACGAGGATGGAGCCAGGCTCTTCTCAGTGACAACCAATGATAGGACAAGGGGCAATGGGTACAAACTGGAACACAGGAGGTTCCACTTATATATGAGAAGAAACTTCTTCCCAGTGAGGGTGACAGAACACTGGAACAGGCTGCCCAGGGAGGCTGTGGAGTCTCCTTCTCTGGAGACATTCAAAACTCGCCTGGATGCCTTCCTGTGTAACCTCATCTAGGTGTTCTTGCTCCGGTGGGGGGATTGGACTGGATGATCTTGTGAGGTCCCTTCCAATCCCTGACATTCTGTGATTCTGTGGCTGAATCGCTGACTGAAACATCTTTACCCACTCTCAGCAGTCACTGCCAGCAAGCTGGGAGGTGTTTCTCATTCATGAACTGGCCACGTGTGACTTCATTAAACATACGAGTTGACATCTAATTACAAGTGAACGTGGCGTGGTGGTTATCCCGTGCAAAATCTTAAGAGAAGGGGTTAGTGCATAGTTACCGAAGCTTTGCTGCAGCTGAGCATTTGACAGCTCATTGTAACTGCATTATTGATTGTCTTCTGTTCAGTGTTTTGTCCCTCGTGTAATTTAGCTAGATACCAGGGGAAAATAAGGTCTCCTGCTGCATCAGCTTATGGTAGAAATAAATTGTTTTAGAAAGGAAAGGGTCAGTAATCACGTGCCTTTCTTATGGACTGGAATACTGGGAAACATCAGGTCACTTTTATAAGCCTTAAACTATCCTTTGACATTGCAGCTTTTATTCTGAAGAAAGCTGCGCTGTGCCTCTTGGCTGCTAAGGGAACAAGTTCACTGCCTGGTGCTCTCTGTAGTCAAAGATCCCATTAATTCTGCCGGCTGTGAGGAATGATTTCTTGGTATTTCATTCTGGACTGTAATTGAGAGTGACACAAAGCACTGGTGGGAATTGGACCGTGTTTAAATCTCTGCTTTTCTTTACAGTTTTTGCAGATAAACCAGCTTAGGTGGGATGAGGGGTTTTCTAATGCTCTGCCCTTGAAATTAATAATGCGTCCAACACCTTACTGGCTGGAGGTGACTTTGGAGAGGAGTTTTTGTGCCTCCTTGCGGCTTGTCCTTGTAGCCAGGTGATGCAGGATACCTACAAGAGTGATATGCTGTTGCAGTCACTTGCATGGAGTTGTCTGTGGGAGAGTCCTGTAGTCCAATAATGTAGAGAAAAATCATGAAGCCTTGCCCAGTATTTCTGCTTGAGACCACAGCAAGATTTCCCTGAAGGATCTTGCCTTTCAGACTTCAGCCGGGGCAGCATGTTCACAGCTCTTCTGGCTAGTTGTGGAAGACCAAGTCCATGCTAATGGACTTCTCTTGGCTTGATTAGGAGGTTGTCTGATAACCCTTGAACATTTTCCTCTTGCTGTTCTCAAACCGGAAAGGAGCGGGCACCTGATGCTGCATCCCAGGAGTTCTTGCTGTTCAGTCTGTGGGAAATGGTGGATGCAGTGAGTTGTTGAAGGCATTTCTGTGGTTTTGAACGTCCTCCAAGACCTTTTTGGTACCTCCAAAGATCAGGTGTGTGTCCCTCAGTGTGACTTGGTGCTTATAGGGTACGGAGTGCCCTGTAGTTCAGAATCCCAAATTTTTCTCTTGAGGGGAGCAGGACAGGTCTTGCCTGACACCAGTGAAGGCAGAAGATCAGAATCAGTGAAACTGTCCAGAATCTGGCCATTTTTCATCTGGAAAGTTGCTTGGGGGTCATTTTCTGTTTGAATCCAGGTTTTGTCTGTGGCGCTCAGCGTGCCGTTCAGCTGTGAGCTGAACTGGGGGGTAGACACAGGGTTTGCGACTGGCGCGGTGGCAGCCCTCCCACACAGCTCGTGTGGAAATGCTCGCTTCCTGTGGCTTTCAGCAGGCGAGTGGTTCATCTCCATCTGGTGCTGTTTCATCCGGCACTTCAAAACCAAGCAGAAAGGGGAGGGGAACTGAGTGTGGGGCTCCATCCTCCCACGCCCTTGAAGCCCAGAGCTGGTGCAGGGGCTCTGCCCCATAGCCCGGGCAGGGATTTGGAGCTACCAAGACTGTGGATAATCCAAGGTGACTGTCTTGGAGGCTCCCCAGGATGCCTGGTTTGTGTCCCCTGGGTCCTGGCTGCTGGGAGAGTTTGGTATGGAGGTTGTAGGGTCAGGGTGGATGGCCACCATGGTGTTTCTGTTAGCAGTGAGGCTAACTCAACAACCCCATGGTTGTTTTTTGTTCTTCCTGGTCATCCTTGCTCACCCTGCAGTGCCCCTGCTAAAGACAAACTCCAGTTACATTGGTGAATTATGTCTTGCTTCCTGGGGACTCTTGTCAGGGGTGCTGCAATCCACTCTCTACATGGTAGCTACTTTGCTCTTCTAAGTTTCCAGCTGAACTAGCATGAGGAAAATAACTGAGTGACGACACTATAATTAATCTTAGCATTGCCTTCTGAAGGCTGAAAGACCTGCTCCAGGCTCCATCCCAGGCTCTGGCAAGGCACCTCCTAGTCCAGCTGGTCAAGGACAACATCGTCATGGTGGAACCTTCTCCCCGTCTCCACTACCAGGCTCCAAGAGCATTTTTTTCTTTACCATAGTGCCCACCACTAACCAAGGACTCTGAGTTTGATACATCCCGTATATGTAGATGGCATTCTCGCTTCTGAACATCATATGAACCAAATTGATGTAATGGCGGGGAAGTCACTGCAGCACCATTTTGATCTGACTGTGATGTAAATGGACAGGTAAATCATCTGCCATGATGGAAACAGGGTTGTGGAGGCCTAAAGCATTGGGTATCCATGGAAGGGGAGCTTTTCCTTTGGTGAACAGTGCTTTTCCATGGCTTGTGCAGAGGTGGTTTTGGGAGGATTCTGTTTAGACTGTTAAAAACCCAGGTTGCTATAGGTAGTCCATTACACAGGACATTTGAGGCAAATCTGGATTTCTAGTGGTGTTCAGGAAATATGACCATTCCTGCGACTGGATGCTGAGACAGCGCCAGAGGTACTATTTAGAGGCTAACCCTCTAACCTATCACTGAATTTAAAAAGGAATCCAGAACCAGGGGAGAAAAACGAGACTATGGCAAAATAGTGCCTTCTTACACAATAGGTCAGCTCCCTGTGGGTATTCTGACTAATTTTGTTGTTGTTGATTTTAGTGACTAAAGTAAGTTTATTCCATGCTGCTTTTCCCTGCCAGGCCCCAGAGACCCTGTAACCCCCCAGCTCGAAAGGAGTGAGACAGATTCCATTAATTCTTTTGCATTATTGAGGGATTTTGGTTGATGAGATTTTTGCCTGGAATTTCTCTGTGGAGGAGCCTGGCTTCCCACTGCCTGCAGATGGGACCTGAAAAGTTCAGCCTCCTAGCTGGCTGGTGGGAATACAACTTCTGACGTCTCCAGGACAAATTTGGTACCCTGCTCCCTTCAGAGCACCTGTCACTGAGAGCATGGCCAAGGCTGGGCAGGTAGAAATGGTTGGTCTGCAGAGCTTTGAATAATGCTGAACTGCCTGTTTGGGGCTGATTTTGGAGATCTAGACCTCTGTGCACATGACTGGGGCATGCTTGGTCTGGGGGCACTGGGAGGAATTTGGCGTGGAGCCCTCTGAGGCAACTGTCTTGTTTAGTAAAGCTTGGGCTGTGGGTGTTGGTGTGAGGAAATAACAACATCCACTTTGGTTTCTGCAGTCTCTGTCCCGGGGGCCGGCTGGGTGTTGCAGGAGGCCACAGGAATCCTGCTCGTGACCACAGCCAGATTAATGTCCATTTTGGCAGCTTTTCAAGAGTGAGGAATTTGGCCACTTTCACAACAATGGCTAGAAATTCCACATGAATTAATTAGTTTTATTACAGGACGTGTCCTTCCTGTTCCTCCAGGGCTCCCTGAAACACTGAACTCATTACATGAAGAAATGAAAATAGTCCTAAAAATAAGAACTGGTATCCCAAGCGTTGGTGAGGAAGCTTGCAGAGTATACCGACATCCTCCACCAGACGTGCTTCCTAAGCTGTGGCTTTTGGCCAGATGAGATCTAAACTCAAGTTTAGATCAGTTGCAGCCATTAAAACGCCCCAGCCTGTTCCACAAGGGTGTCTTCTCTCAGCCTCTTGGCCCCTGTTCATCTTAAGCCATTCACCTGGGCTTCTTAATTACTCCCGCAGTTTCAATTGGATGCTGTGTTCAGATGTGACTCTTGGATGTTGCACAGTGGAGGCTGCATACCTTCAGCCTTCCATGTCCATGTGATGGGTTTCCATAGCCCTTGTCCCACCTTGCAAGGACACCATTTGCTTCTGTGGTAATAAAGTGCTTGGAAATACTCTTGGGAAAGGGTGCTCTGCATTTGAATTTTGGTCAAGGGCATGCCATAAAAAATGGCAGCATGGGACTTTGGAAAGGTTGACTTGAGAGTAGTCAGAATAAGGTTAGACTGAGTAAATATTTTGGGAGCCCAGAGCTGATAACTTTCCCTTGCTTACATTCGTGGGGAGTCGCCTGTAGAAACTTACTGCCTCTCACATGGCTTTTTAAACAAAGGTTGTCCATGGACTCAGTGTACTTCTGTTTTAATCCCATTTTAGAAGCACTGATGTTGTCCTGAGCTTCATGTGCTGCTAAGGGACAACTGTGTGAAAGACACGCTGTTTGCCAGTTATTGAAGTGTTTGCTTTAAGATTACTTCAGATATTTGTGTTTGGAAAGGGGGTTCTCCATTTGAGTCTAAGCCATACTTTCTGCTCAGCCCCACCTTCGTGGAGCAAAGCTTGACTTGTTTGCTTTTTTCCCCCTCTTGTTTTGGATTGAGTGAGTTCGACATGACAAAACTGACCAGGGAGGTGGGAAAGTTCCTGCAGGTCCCACTGAACAGAATGTGGTTCGGCTGGTGCTCAGCCCTCCTGGGAAATGTGACCCTCATCCCATAGGAGATTAAGGCCAGCTAAGCTGACAAAGGGCCGAAACACAATTTTTTATGCATTAACAAAATATGCCTGATAGAAAAGAGTATAAAATGATAATGCAGACATAGATTTCTTCTAAAGTCAGATAGCTGGAAAGCTTCTGTCTTTCTAGTAATGTTTGTTATTGATTTCAGTCATTGCTTTCTTCCAATTTTCTGTTTATTCTGTCCTTTTATCAGGCTGGTTTCAGGGATTTGTTACCGTAACCCCTGGCCATTAGGCTGGTCCCACACATGCTGAAACCACCCTTTGCAAATTCAGACCATGCTGAAAATGCTTGGGCAGTGCAGATATAACCAGGCAGGAGACCAGCCTGGCCAAAGGTCTGTCAAGCCCATGATACTGCCTTAAATGGTAACCAGTGGTACACAGATTGGGAGTTCATGAAGGGAGTATGCAGTTAGCCTTGCGAGGTAGGAACAGTGCTATGGAAACCCATCATGCTGCTGATGCTGCTCAGGTCATGATGTCAGGGATTCCCAGAGCATAGCCCAGTCTGCCAGCTGCTCACAGAGGTACCTTCTTCATTGCGTGAGCTGTCCTCCTGACTTCTAGCCACGGGGCTTCAAGCACCGGGGGTGGCAAGCACACCATTGTCTGCGTACATCTCTGCAGTGTCTTGAGGCTTTGGGATAGGAAGATCTCCGTGTACGAGGCCGATTTGGGGTTGCTCTTAACAAATACAGTTGACCACCAGTTCCCATCCACTGCTGCCTCACGCGTCTGGGAGCAGCAGCCGTGGTGAGAAGGAAGGTCCCATCACTTGGGCTGTGCTCGCTGGAAGCACAGCCCTGCCCCCAGGTCTGTTTTTCCCCTGGGTTACGTGCTAAGAGGGTTCAGCCCCTGGGTGGTGGTTGTCAGCAGTGGCCTGTTCCTTGGAACCGATGTGCCCGAGCACAGCTGAAATGTCTCAGCTGACCTAAAAACCTGCTTATGATTGAAATGCAGCAGCCCCCTATAAATATTTAACCGAGTCTCTGTTTGTGGTTTGTTTTGGTGGGTTTTTTTTTTGCCATTTCTTCTGTTTTATTGGCCCTGCCTATGTATATAGGGTAGTCAACTGAATGTATATCCCCTCCATGGCATCCATTTTATCTGTGAAAGAGCTGTGAAGGGGTGGGACTTCAGGCTGTGTGGCAGAAAGTGTCTGCAAAGCAAGACTGCTATTAGTGCGGTAACACGATGAAGAAGGTACCTCTGTGAGCGGCTGGCAGGCCAGGCTGCGCTTTGGAAACCCCTGAAATTGCAGGCTGAGTGGTGCCAGCAGCGTGTCCTGAGCAGGGCTGACTGCCTGATGCCGATACCTGGGGCTTGTTGCGAAAGGTGTGCAGTCTGCCCTGCACTGGAATAACCCTGAGCCCAGTTGCTCTCTTCTCTCTCCAACCGTGGAAGCATGCACGGTGCCTGGAGGACATGCAGTCACAGCCTGGCAGGGACTGGGACATGGCAGACCAGGTACTGTCACCATGATAGCTAGGGGGGGTTGGCTAGGGCTGCTAGCTTCATTGCAGGAGCAAAGCCATGAGGTAGAGTCACTCACCATTGCAGCTCCATGAGGAGCAAATGCAATTTCCCCATCATGATGGCGGTGAACAGCTGCATTTTGGAGCCGGAGGCATGGCGTTTATTCCTCCCTGAGCCCTGCCTCGTGCAGCGCGGGGCTGGTGCAGTGCCATGCCGTCGTGTCCTGGCTTGTGTGGCATGGGGAGAACTGGGCTTTGGTGGTGTCAGCTGGTGAGTCAGACGCTGAGCAGTCTTAGGCCAGGCTTACAGGCTTGCTCTTTTTCCAGCTAGAAACATGCATCTGTTTTAAGGCAGCCAGGGCACAGAGTAGGCAAGACTGAACCTCCCTGAAAGCTTCATAGCTCCCCAGGGAGCTGGCTCAGGGACAGGGTTTAGACACCAAGATTTGGGCAAACACATGTTGCAGTGCTGCCTGGAGACCCCTGTCCAGGGTCTTTCCTGTAGAGAGACATGCCCAGGAAGCAGAAATAGCAAGCAACTAAACATCATGGTTACATTCCTGCCATCTGAAAAGAACTCCCTATTTTCTTTTGGCTGCGAAAATTAACTTCTCTTTTCTCCTCCTGGAGCGGGCGAGCTGGCTCCCGGTGGCCGTGCCCTCGTGGCGGATGCGCAGGACAGTCCAGGTCAGGCTGAAAGGAAAACTCTCCTACTGGGGGCTTTTCACTGTTGTGTTCCTTTCTAAAGAAAATGTGCAGGACTTTTTGTGAAGGCCAAGATGCAGGTCTGTAGCTGGAATAGGGTAAGACTGGCCTCATTTGGGAGCTTGTCTGGGTTTTGAGCTGTTCAGTTCCCTCCTGCATCCCCTGAGCTGCGTGGGATGGGGGCTGGCGTCCGGCTTTTTGTTATTCTTGTAATTAATCTCATCCCTCTCCAGCTGTACATCTCCTGCCCTCAGGGACAGACTGGCCATGGGCACCTGTGTTTGCCCTCTATTTGGCACCATGGAAAGCCCCACTTGGAAGTCGAGGAAACTGAGGCAGGTACCACTGGGTGTACTGTTCTTGGGAATACTTTTCCTTTGGTCCTGGAAGACCCGATGATGGGATTGTAATCTCAGGAGAGCAAGTTTCTTAAACTGGACAGCTTGCTACTTTCTCCAGTGATGAACATTACAGAAACCATGATGGTGCCATGTGTCACCTAGGTTGAAGATGCCAGGCTAAGGAAAACACTGAAAAGAGCCCAATGCAAAATCCCCTGGGATTTTTTGGAGTTTATATTAATATTCTCTCCAACAGCAGAAGCCTGGACTTTTGTGGGATGAGAGCCTAATGGATAAGGAATGATCCAGCAGCTGCTGAATCCAGGAGAAGTCAAGAGGTTGGTCTTCATTTGCAGAAGGCTTTTGTGGGCTCTCTGGGACTTGGTGCTGAGAAGAAAATATGCACCATTACACCCATACTGACCACATGCATTCAGGCCAGGGTGTTCATCCCAGTCCCTCTTACCTTCTCCCTTTGCTGCTGTTTTTTTTTTTCCTAGAGCCCTACACATTTTTACCATTTCATTTTTTTGATCAGCAGGTTAATTTTCTTCCTGCTATAAAGTGCTGTGCTCTCTTTCTTCCTCTTGTTTTCTCTTGCTGCATTTCTGCCAGCCTCACCTTCTCTCCCCGTGCCTGCTCTCAGATTTACTTTGCGTATTTTCAGCAAGGTTGCAGCAGGCTCATTTGGACCTGTCTGGCTTGGTGAAGACCTGCTGAAACCTGCCACTGCAGCAGAGAGGGCAACCGCCAGGGGTATCCTGCTGGGGTGGGAGGGTCAGGCATAGGGCTCTGCATGAGCACGTCTGGGAGCTGTGGAGGTGACACGCTCTGGGCTTGGGGTATGATGAAGTCCACGTGTTGGTTCCTGCTTGGAGCTGATCATTTTGGTTTGGCTGCCAAACCATTTAAAAAAAAGAAGAAAGGCAAAATCGAGAAGGTTTTATTCAGGTAACTCTGAAATACTGGCATTTTCTTCTTGGGAGCACAAAGCAACCTCAAAACAAGCTTGCAAAGGGAGAGCAGCAAAGAAAGTTTACCATTTGATGTGTTTGGGGAAGAGCCTGGAAGAGCGTAGTGGTACTGTTTGGTTTGGTGAACCTTCTGAGCAGCAGCTGCAGGAGCCCCAGGATCTCTGGCTCAGCAGGTGTGGAAGAGTTTAGTCCTAAATGGCCGGGCTCTTGCTGGGTTGTGTTTTCATTGCCCATTGCTGAAATTGTGCCATAAATGTACCTCCTTGGTGGAACTACTCATATGCAGGCTCACCTCCACCCAACTGGCCCCAGTACTGACCACAGTCTTCTATTTCTTTCCCTCCTAAAAGGGCCAAAAAGAAACCTTGGGTTTGACCATGAGCGGATCATTTTAACTTGGTTGCTGTTATTGGTGTGATCAAACCCAAACAAAACCAAAACCTGGAACATTTTCTGTACGTCCAGTTTTATTTCCTTTTATCCAGGTCATCAGCCAAACCAAAAGGCCCCAAACAGACCCCAGGTGTTCGCTCTATCCTGTTTTTCATGCAAACCCACAGTTGCTTTATAAAAACGTGTGCAAGAATTTGAACTACTTTGGGGTTTTCCTACTCTCTTTCTCACAGACATTTGGAGAGGGCTTCTCTTTTCTGTTGCATCTGTACTGAGATGTTTTAGTCCTGGCGCTCTCCCTCCAGGATGGGGCAAGAAGGCCATCAAGACGTTACGGAGAGTCTGGTGTGACTGTGAACCCAAGCGGCCCTTGGAGGTGTTGGAGCAAAGCCCTACACTGGTGTTTCCCGAGGGACTCATTGACCCTCTGGATGGGGTAAATGTCTGCATCTGTAGCCAGCCCTTTTCACCCCTCCTGCAAACTGAATGGGGCTTTCCTGGAAGCCCATCCCAAAGCTGGGGCTGGTGGCTTGCTGTCATGTGGAGCAGTGCAAAGCCAGGGTCTGGACTGTGCTTGGACTGCTGCTCATCCAGTTTCAGAGGGTAGGGGGGCAACTCCACAAGGGAAGTTTTCCCAGGTTTCAGCAAGTCAAGTGACCATCAGGGCATGTGGGCTGAGAAGGCAGCGGACCTTCATCTCTTAGCTCCTCTTTTCCTGTTACCTGAGGCGCTGTCTCCTCAGCATGCAAATTCCTCTCTGCTTTGCATTGCCCGTAATTCAAACCGGTGCAAATTGCTTTCCTTCACTGCTGATATCTGTTTTCTGACTTAGCGTTTCTGCTGTTGTTGAGTTTTGGCCTTCACCCTTTGGGGGCTGGCGCCCACTGAACCCAGCTGAGAATGTGGCCCTTTGTGCTCGAGCTGTTTGCGGGAGCCGGAGAGCTTTGCCTTCCCCGCTGCGAGCCTTTTTGGCTGGCAAACGTGTGTCCTTTTCTGGTGGGGAGGGATTTAGGGGTGAGGGGGAGGTGAGAGCGCTTCTTGTGCTGGAAGAAAAATGATGAATGACTCTCTTGTGCTTCTGAACAAAACCAGGAAATCGGAGAGGGGGGGGAAGCAAAAAAGGAGGAAATGAGAAACAGTAAAGAGGCCTCCCCCAACTTCATATAAGCAATCACTCCACAGCATCTGGAGCCCAGTAAAAGGGCTGTTCCCAGGAGACCTTGTACTCACTAGCCACACAGATCTCCTTTATTGCAAAGGAACCTGGGGCTTGCACCCCCACCTCCCCTTTGCCGGCACCCAAAACCAGCATAACTAGGGCAGACCAAAGCTTGGTTTCTGTGGCCATCGGTACCAGAGGTGCATGTGTCCAGCTTGGCTGGCGGGCCATGGTCTGGATCTGGCCCGAGGACATGGTTGCCTTGCTGTTGAACCAACCGGAGCGCCCGACATGGTGTTTTGCTGGCACGCTGCCTTGCAGCGTCACGTTACAGCCGTGCAGATGATGTGATACTCTATCTGGTGTGAAATCTGCTGGAGCAGAGTCACCCCTCCTGCCCTCTCCCCCCAAACTGTTTTGGATGCATTAGATACAGCAGGGATGAGTGCAGAGCAGGTCACTGGGCATTGTAGTTTGTGTCTGATTTTAAGCATCCTCAGAATGGAATTAGCATCTAGAGAAACCCTGACGTAAGTTATTTAGTTAAAATGATGCAGGAATACACAACTCTGGTGGGGCTGGAGGTGATGGCACTCCAGCATGAGCCATGGCTTATGAGGTCTCCATGCAGAGAGTGGTCCAGCAAAGCTCTGCTGAGGCTTGTTCTCACATAGCCACATCCACCTCTATCGCTGTGAGGTGTTCAAAGCAGACTATAGCTTGATGGCTCAGTCTGAAGAAGCCCCTTCACTGTTAAAAACTGTATCTGGTAGAGACCTTAACAAGCCCAACACTTCTTTGATGTAACCACACTGATGTTACTGGTTTACTCATTGTGGAAGGGGCTTGTCAGCTATGAGAAAACTGTTCCTGAGTGTTGCTTTAAAACCATAATATAGGTTTTGAAAGTAGAGACACTGTGAGGGGAGCAACTCTCACTCACTTTCAGCTGGAGTTGACTGTAGTTTAAGCAGCTGAGCATCCTCATCATCCTGGCCCAAGCACCAGCTGCTAATTTGGTTATAGCTTTTATTCCTCTGTTGTCTCCATCGAGTCCCACCTGAGTTTAAATGTTAGGTGGGGACGAGCAGGGAGCCTTGCTGTTTCTCCTTCTCAGGCTGAGGCTGCATGGGAGCTCTTCTTTGCCTGCAGGTAGGTCTATTAGGTGTGGTTTGTCAGCTGTTGTTCTTTGTGGTGAGGATGATGACATGGCATTTGGGTCCTGCTTGGGGATTTTCAGTATTCAGGGCTCTGCAGGAGAACTGTTAGTAACAGTATTAGCACAGATACTGTGGACCCTCTATCCTGCTTTTATTTCTTGTATTCAGAGAGTATATTTTCAACCAGACTTTAGTCTGGTGCTTCTGTGACTCTGTTCTCAGTCTTGTGAATCTGGAGGGTATGATGCAACTCTGAAGGGTACATTTGCTGTCCTGTGTGAGCATAAGGAGAGAAAGTTTCCTCTCATGAAAAGGTCAGTCTAAATCAGCACCTTGGATATTTGCAGTTGCTTTGAAGTTCCCCCTAATCACCTTGTGAGCAGAAGGGGATCCTCATCCTGTTTCACAAATGCAGTGTCCTCAATATGTAACTCTGCTTGGTATGTTCCCAAAGGACCTTCCTCTTGAGGGGCTGGTGACAGGGATGGCTGGACTTGTGGAAGGGGTTGTGAGTGTTCATGTGGAGGAAAACCAGAAACACCCTAGTTGCAGAGGAGGTACAGACACCCTGCTGTTGTGGAGGAAGACAAGGAATAAAATTAGGTTATATCCTTGCAAAGTGGTATCTTCAGTTTTTCCCTAATTAGTTAATGGTGGTGTTGGAGGCGATGCTAGGGGTTTGGGCTGTTCAGCTGGGCTCAAGAGGAAAAGCAACATTGCTCCTGAGTTGAGACCAGCTCCCAGGGTTGTTCAGTCTCTAGAGGGAAGTGCCAAGAGGGGACAGTATTGTAAAACGTCTCAGGTCTTCTTTCCACAACCCATAGGCTAGCGCCAGCAGTGCCCACAGGAGCCTGGTGAGGAGCGTCTGGTCCTTAAAGGAGGGCAGCTTATGGTTTCCCCCATGCCTCCTTTTGGGTTTATAACAGTGATGCTTTTAAAGCAGGGTCCTTGGGTGGCCACGGAGGTGGATGTGCTGAGTCAGCAGTTGCTGCTGCTGGATCAGACCCTAGGCAGGGATGTGAAGTTTTGGGGAAGCTCTGGAGCATCACAGCCTCCTCTGCTGGCCACCCCTGTGTGAGTGGGACCGTTCACTCTCACTTGTGCTGGCACAGACAGGCAGTATTTGAGCCTGGTGAGTTTACTTTCTCTGGAAGTGACTTGATTGGAAACCCTGGATGACTGCGGCATGTTGGTCCCGAGCCCTTCAAACTAGCTGGGTCCACTCAAAGGGAGAGAAATCTCTGGGCTCGTCTTCCTTGGGAAGAGCTCCTGAGGGAAGTCTGACTCCTCTGTGGTTTACATAACACCATGCTGAGGTGTCTGTGCGTCCTGACATCTTACTAATATGCCAGGGATGATTTTTTGGGGTTATTTTTAACAGATGCATTGTGCAACTAATGGGCTTTTTATTGGTGGCAAACAAGCTGAGCCAGGCAGGAATGCCGCTGAGGCTGGGTGGGCAGACTTATCTCTCAGTGCTGTAGATATAACTTGTTCAGTTTTTGCCTTTAAAAAAAAAAAAAAAAGGGAAACCTATGTCTCTCCTGCAGCCTGATGATACTACTCCCCTGTGGAAGCGGCAGCAGAGTGGCTGAGGTGCACGCACTGCATCTCATGGCCTGATTTTTTGGTTTAAAGCTACTCTCTTGCTGGGAGGTAATGGCTTTGCCCAGTGTAGCTGGGTTGTGCAGGGCCCATCCTGCCCTGCTACAAACAGCTGCTCCCTGCAAAGCTGTGGGATGCTCAGGGCTAAATGCAGGGAGCTGGTGGGTCTCGATGAAGGCGGTGGAAACCCTGGTGTTTCTTATCATGCTTCTTGCTTGATAAGCTCAAAACTGGCTGTGGATGCATAGCATTACAAAACGCTTTCACAACCCTTCTGGGACGTGAGCAAGGTCGTATCAGAAACCTGTACAACTGAGGGAAATGTGGGTACTGCTGCAAAGCGTGTGGCAGCTGCCTCGAGCGTGCCTGGGGGTGCTCGGTGTGTGAGCCCCAACCCATCACCGTGGGGCTGAGCTTGGGGCACTGGGGCTTGCACCAAACTGGGAGCTGCTCTGGGCTCAGCCCCTGTCCGTGCAGAATGTGTGCCACCACCGTCCAGCCTACACTCCAGTGAAAAGTATCAAACTTCAGCGGCCAAGAAAAGAGTGCTGACCTATTTTGGACACTTATTTATATTCAAGTTGCTTCTCTCTGTCTCTGTGAAGAAGTTTTTGTGACTCCAATACTTTTAAAAAGGTTTTCCCCCTCCCATAGCTTTTGTTTTTAAGAGGATATAATCTTAGACTAACATCTGCATTTTCCAGTATTCAGAATAAATGTCTTATTATCTTTTATTTTAGTTTTCTTGCTGAAACAACACTTTTACAGAGCAAAGCCTGCTTGGTAATACAGAGAAGCCTTTGGTTGTATTGTCTGAATTTTTACAGGTCCTCTTTTTATTTAAAAGTCTTTGCTACAATCCAAAGCATTCAGACCAAAAGAGGAAAAAAAAGTTGAAAATATGTCACTGTTGTCTCTGACATGAACCACAATGAAAAGTCATCTCGTGTAGAGTCACAAAAATTATGGAAAGCTGCTGTTTTTAGTTTCTGGGTTTTTATCACTTAGTGACTGTCTATCACTTTGTGAAATCTCAATCTTCTCCTGGGAGGTCTTATCAGTGAAAATGGTGGGGTGGTGGTAGTGTGTTTTGGTTGGTTGGTTGTTTTTGTTGTTGTTTTGTTTAGTTTGTTTTTTGTTTTTTTGGGGGGAGGTGTTTGTCAGCTAGCTATTCGCTTAAGTTTATGTGCTGCCGTTCAGATTGCTTCTGATGTCTTTCAGATGGAAACGGTAGTGTCTATGACAAAATTGTGTCATTGGAATAATAATGAAATTTGAACTGGTCTCTCAGTGCTGCTGTGTGCATTGACATCAGCTGGATACTTGTTACCCTGCATATTTTAGGACTTTCATTTATTACTGTGAACAGTAAGAATGTAAGTTAGACACTTAACTCCCAGGAAAAACAGAAGCAAATGCTGAGGGTATGGTATCCATGTGAATGAGTGATGGTTGTTATAGTCCATTGTATTCCATGATTTTTCTCACTTTAATGTAGGAGCTTGATGCAGTGACATGGCTGTTGTAAACAACATCTGTCCTGAGCACAAGGAATGTCCGTGGAGCTGACATAACTGCCTCTGGCTGGCAACTTGAGCAGAGCTGGGGCTGGAGAGCACTTTGGGGAACATCTATCCTATCCATCATATATCAGGTCTGAAGCCTCAATTTTCCTATACTGGAAGAACACGAAGAGATTTTTTTTTTTTTTCTTTTTCCTTGAGTCCCTTAGAATTCAATCCCTTGTACTTTTGTGTAGTTGTCTTCACGGCACTGTTGGTGTTGTGTACACATGTGTTGGCTCCACACTTTACACGCCAGAATGTCATCAGGGAAAACTTCTGATAAAGTTACTGGGGAAAACTTGTAGTTTCTGGGCTGTCAGTTTCTTGGAGAGGTTTGGATCCAAATCTGAGCATTGGGTGTTCTTCTTTCCCTGTATGGCTGCCACCATATTTGTCTCTAAGTAGGAAGACTGATTAAATTACAGTGCACCTCTGTTAATGTGCATGTACGGCAGTTCCCTTAAGTTTCATATTAGTGGTGTTTTGTTTTGTTTTTTTCTGTGGTGAGTAATCATGCTCATACATGTAGAGGGTTGAGGAAAGAGCAGTGCACAGCAATTGCTAGATATGCATTTCAAAATTCCCCATGGAAGACCGTCTAATTAGATTTAATGAGCTGGCTGGTGAGCATGCACATGCGTGTGTGGTTTCACCACCTCTCTCTAGCTAACAGGATCAGAAGTGCTCATGTGTGAGTATGTGGGGGAGATGCTTTTGCACTTGCAGATTGCAGGATTGAAGCAGACTTTTACCTGCGTCTCTCATGTCTGTGCTGTAATAAGAGACTTCCATCGTGGAGGTGGAGCATTTGGTGTAATGCAGGTGGTAAATTGGAAGTGAGGTTTGCTGTGGGCTCAGCTGCTTAGGTGAGGAGGGATGGGAGCAGAGAATCTTTGATAGCTGATATTCCACCCTCCATAATACACTCCCAAGAGCCGTCGGTGTGGGGGGTAGCAGAGATACAGTAGGTCATGGGACCTGTGCCACTGAGCTACCAGAGGTCTTAAGGTTTCCCACCCCTCCATTGCTGGTGACAGCCCTGAGTTGTGTAATCTGGCGTTTTTGCAGGGGACACAGCTATGGGTCAGTGCTCTGTTTCCAGGAAGGACCAGTCTGGGTAGAGAGCTGTGCTGAGAGGGTGGCCATTTTAATGAGGGATTTCTCTTTGTGTTTTTGCTTTTTTTTAATTAATTAACCTTTGTTTTCTGTCAAGAAAGCTGTCCCCAGGCACAACTTAGTGAGGCAAACATGCTTGGACAAAGGGAGCATTAAGCTTGCACAGAGGGAGGGGAGAGGGTTACACCTCTAATTACTTTGTGTGCATGTAATTTTTTTTTCTTTTTTTTTTTTTTTTCCTCCTCTAGTGACTGGTGGGTCTTGAAAGGACTTGCCGGGGTTGCTGTGTGACTCACCAGGGCAGAGCGTGTTCTGGGCTGAAGCTGCGGGCTGTCTGGGCCCCGGTGACGAGGGCAGGCGATGCCCTTGTGCTGGTGTTGCTCACGCCTGAGTCAGCGCTTGTGCAGCACGGCTGCTCCCAAGCCGGGGGCCAGGCTGTGGGTTTTGCTGCTCGTGCCCCAGCTGAGCTGAACGGGAGGGTGGAGAGGTTTGATTCTGCCACGTGAGCGCTGTCTTGAGCGGGGTGGTTTGGGAGCACCTGGAATGGCATCTTCTGGTAGCAATGTACCTTTGTGGGTGCTCAGAGCCGTCCTGAGCAGATGATCTGAAGCACGGAGCTGCAAAACCACGTCTGCCAACCAAGGGGCAAAGAGAAGGAGACAGTCCTGAACCCATTTCCATGCATCTCTACCCCTAAATAGGGACACAAGCAGGGAAAAAGGGATCGGTGCCCTCCCACTCTTCTAATTAACAGCAGACTCCAAACCACTCAACCTACCATCTTGTCCCTTTCTCTGGTCTTCGTGCCTGGCCCTGGAGCTCATGATAGACACACAGGCCTCTCCTGAACAAAATGGGACCTGGATTTGGCCAGGAGGCAGTCAGGGCTCATGATGTTCGTGTGGGAAGCAAGAAGAGGGAGGAAGGGAAACTGGAGAGAAGGTGGAAAATGGTGAATAAGCTGGTGTTCAGGGAAGAGGAAGAGAAACTGGGGCTGCCCAGGAGAGGGGAGAAGGAACTTGTGGAGTGGGCTGCAGTCCTGTCCCTGAAGCCAGTGGTTTAGGAGGGGTTGGCAAGGAGTTGGGGATCTGGTTTTAGGCAAACAGTGTAAAGTATGATGTAGAGTTCAAGGAGGGGAGCTCTAAAGCCAATGGGCTTGGCTCTTAAAGATGCCACTGGAGGGAATGCATTTTAGCCTGTTTTCTATAAAGGTTTTCCCTTTCCCACTAATTTTTGGATCCATTGACCAACTCCCTGCAGGTGGCATGGTGTGGAGGACTGACTGATGATTTCCTTCCTGAAAGCTGGGTGAAAATCACTGTCCAGGTAGA
Source organism: Pampusana beccarii (assembly GCA_013399365.1). Taxonomy (NCBI): domain Eukaryota; kingdom Metazoa; phylum Chordata; class Aves; order Columbiformes; family Columbidae; genus Pampusana; species Pampusana beccarii. The sequence goes on from VWYH01000883.1 coordinate 124,799, forward strand.
GGAGGAAGGGCCCTGCTAATACCTGCTTGGAGAAGAAGGCAGTAATGTGGGTTCAACTACTCTATTAGACATCAGGGCATCTACATGGGTGCTAGTGTCCGAGACGCACTCATGGGTAGTACTGCTCCTGAGGTGGCTCCCTCTCCCTTTGGGTAACGATACACTTTCTGCACCAAAATCATAAAATCATTTAGGTTGAAAAAGATCCTTAAGATCACTGAGTTCAACAGTAAACCTAACACTGCAAAGTCCACCATGTCCCTAAATGCCACATCTACAGGTCTTTTAAATACCTCTAGGGATGGTGACTCAACCACTTCCCTGGGCAGCCTTATCTGATGCTTGACAACCCTTGCAGTGAAGAAATTTTTCCTAATATCTAATCTAAACCTCTACGGTGCAATTTGAGGCTGTTTCCTCTTGTCTTGTCACTTGTTTGGAGAAGACACCAACCCTCACCTTGCTACAACCTCCTTTCAGGTAGCTGTAGAGAGGGATAAGGTCTCCCCTCAGTTCAGGAGTAGCTTCTACCTCCTTCTTCCACCTCTCAGTTTCCTATTCTCACCAGGTGAAATACTTCAGATACCCTCTGCTGGTCTTTTGGGGACTGCTGCCTTTGAGGAACGGTCATTGTGGCTGTTGCTGAGAGGATGCTGTTAGCCCCAGGGGTTTGGAGTGGCTGTTGGTCCTGCAGGGTATGGACACCCTCCCTGTGCATCTCAATTGGCCCCGGCAGGAGACAGGATGCAGGGCAAAAATGGGCCTTCGGTCTGGGTCTGTTTGGCTACTTTTAGAGTTATCTTTGAATATAGTGAGACCAGTATGTCTTGGGGGCAACGTGGCCGGAAAAGATTCTTGCAGAGTTAGGTTTTGCATATGGAAAAAACCTAACCCTGCCATGGCAGCTGGGAAGTGCAGGGGATGGGGCCCTTCCTCGTGCTAGGTGGTTCCAGGTTTGTGTTCTATAGCTTGGGAGATTGGGCTTTCCCACTTCTGGGCATGCCACTCAAAAACTCGAGTAGATCTTAACTGTTGGGACTTTTTTCCCCCCTGCTTTTCCAGCCTTCCCTTCTTCATTTCACCAATTTCTCTTTCCTGCTGGGAGGTGATCCCATGCTTTGATAAAGCTCAGTGTTTCCAAAAAAATACTTGTCAGTGGATGTTCCCCACTGCCCCCTCCTATGAATATCTCTTACATTGGGTTCATGAATGAAAAATTGTCTCTAGCAAAAGGGAATGAGCATGTTTGCCATTTTGAGCAAATTTCCAGTCTAGCTAGGGTGGGGAAATCTGTCTCCAGTGTTGCCTGTTTGGTTCCCTCAGGTCTTCTCTGCTGATGGAAGATCAGTTGCATCTTACAGCTTGCAACAGGGTTATAAACGCTTTCTTTAAAGCAAACAAAAAAAACCCCAATCCACACCCTCCCAACTGTCTGGGGGTTCTTTCATTAAGTGGAGCTGAGGGACTGCAGCAAACTACCTCTTTTGCAGGAATCCCTTTTGGCTTGAAAGGAATTATTCATGTAGTTATGCAATCCATGTTGAATTTTAAATTTGTCAGTTTTCCCTGCCCCCTCCCTTCTGTCCACCAGCCCAACTTGGCTCCTGCAGAGTCTCGTCATCGACTGACAGACTTTAGAAAGAGTTCTAATGTGTAAGTGCAGTCCTGGTCCTGCAGCCTTCCATGCTCTGAGATCTTTGCTTGCAGCAAGTGGCTGTGGTGCAGAATGTGAGTCTAGAATCTCTCCCAGTTTAAGGTTACCCCTGCCAGGAGGGAAAACCATCGTTTTTCATCACAAATTCTTTTCTGAGAGGCTGCGGTTGCCTGGTTGTCTCGGCTTCCCTCCCTGCATCCATGTGGGAAAGCGGCTAGTGTTTCCGAGCAGTTTTATTCCTTGCAGGAAGAAATCTCAGAAGCAGAGGACTGTGTGATCTTCTGCAGCCATAGCATGAGCATGGTCCCAGCACAAAGGTATTGGGAAAAGCTCAGGAGCCTTCACTTCAGTAATATTGGCTCAGATGGATGGTGGCTGAGCTCAGTGTTTTATTTTGCTCGAACAATTTCAGTTGTGGGATGGAGGTGTTCACTGCTTATCCTGATGTAGGAGAGCTCTGCATTTGCAATAGGTACCTGAGCTGCTGCTGGCGTCTGTTTAATCTCAAATAGGAGCCTACCTGTGCTACGCATCAGTTTAAAATAATAGTTTGGCACAGATTATTGCTTCATTAGTTCTGTGTAAAAAATAATCCTCCCCTTCCAGGGAACCTGTGAGGGGTTTGAGTATGTATAGGCATGAGCAGTTCTGTTTAACGTATTTATCAGTCATCCTGGATAAGGGGATGGAGTGCACCCTTGATCTTGCAGAGTGGTTGCAGAGTATCTGCAATGGGAATATGGGGAGGGGGTTGTCTTGAGAAAATGGTGAGTGTGGCTCCTGATCACCTTCGCTCCCATGTGTTTCCCCCCCAAAGAGAGGGGTCTGAGCTGTGGGGTGGCCTCGTGCTGAAGGAGCCGTGTGGTGGGGGATGCCTGGGCAGCACCAACACACGTTGGCTCTGAGTCGTGTCTGTGGGATGTGGGCTGGAGCTGAGCTGCTGTGAGATGGGGTAATGTGGAATATTTTTTTCATTTTACTCCTTCCATTCAGTACTTTGCAAAGATCAGTGGAAGAGGCTACAGATAACAAAGCTAGCTGTTGCTATTCACAAAAGTATTTTATTTCAGCTCCCTAGAAGCTCCAGCAGAAAATATATTAATAATAAAAGTTAACTTGCTGTTCTCATTCCTAGGGTGTTCATGCCTTAGAGATTCACCAAAATGGTGGAATAGGAAGATCTAAGGAAGGGTGTACGTTTCCTGGGGCTGTGGTCAGGAGTCTAAAAACTCTTTAAAACAAATATGGAACAAAGCCAATAAACCCTTCCCTAAAGACCACTTCTGCTGCTCTCCCTTGGTGCAGCACAGGCCTTGAACCTGACACCCCCATCTTTCCCTGTGCTTATTTCTGTTACTAATTTCTCTTGCTGAAACAAGTGTTAAAATCCCAGCTGGTAAGCAGCAGGCCTGGGCAGTGTTTCAACCCCCCTGCCCCCCCTTTCCCAGGGGCTGTCGACGTGCCTGTGCTTGCGTCCTTTGTGCTGTGTCCGCCATCCTGACACAGCTTTTGCCTTTCTCTCTCATTTTTGAAGGGTTCTGGCTGGGAATGTGATGTGTGGTGCAGTTTTTCAGGGGTATGTCAGCCTCGACAATGTTCCTTGAAAACTCTCCCAACCTGAGGAGAGCAGAAAGCTTGTGAGAATATTTGAATTGCTGACTAGTTTGATGGCCTCTTGGGTGATGTGGCACAGGGGCAAATACTGCTCCTTGCAGATGCTGGAGTTGAGAGGTCTCTCACCTGCAGGTGGTCCTGAATTCCTCAGTTGCAGTGTGGTCAGCCCAGCCCAGCTAGCAGGGTCCCCCTGACCCTGCTGTGTTTTCTTTAGGTCATAAAGCTGCTTTAAATGAATTCAAACTTAATTCCTTATGCTCGATCCAGCCTTGTCCCTGGGTTTCCTCCGCATGGGATGTGCTGGAGTCACAGACATGTGGGAACACCTCCAGGCCTGGATGGTGTTTGGGGTAAAACATCCCAGTCCTTCAGGTGGGGCTTCCCATCTTTGGCCTTTCCCTGGCGTGCTGCCCGCTGGCATCGTGCATGCAGGGACCACATCTGTTTGCTGCAGCAGCTGGGGCCGGGCGGTGAGCAAGACTTGCTGCAGGCTTTGCGAGGTGAGCAACTGGCTTTCTGCTTCCTCCGCGGGCTGCTCCACAACACGTCTGTCCCCGCTTGTTCTGCCGCCGCCTGAGCCCCAGGGATGGGGAGGGCGGGCGGGATCCCCGGTGCTGTTCCAGGGCCTGACGCCAAAGTTCTCAGCATCTTCACTTAGCACAGGCGAGTGCATGCATGTGTTTTGTGAGGCTGGGTTCACTGTGCCAATTCTTTGCCTTTCCCCCACCCCTTAAAATTCCCAAATCTTATGGTTTTGATCCCTGCCATGTACATGCATGCTTCATGCAGAGTGCTCTAAGCTCTCATTACAGTCAGAGTACAGATCCTTCCCCCTTAACATCTCTGCGGTGTGCCATGACATATTAACTCTGTTGGGAGGGTATCTGGGTGACAAAGTGCAAACATCATCCTTGTTTAGCTCTTGCACTCAGTAAAGACTTGCCTTTCTTGTTTTAAAGCAATGTGCTGGCTGTCCCATTTTGAACCTGGGTTTCTTCCAAATGAGCCTTGTGCGTGGGCACGTGTGGATTATCTTTGTCTCTATGGCTACCCTGAAAACTTTTGAACCATAAAATTCACTGGAGGGATTGTGCTCTAAGATACTAATTTTCTATAGCTTTTATGAAAATCGTTGCTGGGTAGTGGGTCTGTGCCTTGTTCATGTCTCCTGATGGGCTGTAGCAGAAACTCAGCCTGTATTAGAGATTGGAGAACCAACAACCAGCTCTCAAGCACAATCTCAGCAAAAAAGCTACGTTAAAAAAAACCCTTTAAAAATCAAGCTCTGTTAGTCCTATCACTCCAGTGTATTAACATTAATTAGGTCATTTTACTAATGATCTGTTCATCTTTATGTAAAGGGCAATTGATAGCTTGCTGATGGGTCCCAGCTGGAAACTGTAGAGCATGAGAAACAGACCTTGAGAGTCACGTGTGGGCAAGAGAGGGCTGATTATCACCTCCAAAAGCTCTTGTTTTCTAGGGTTTTAAATCATTTTGGCAATCCCTAAGGTCACATGTGGGATGGAGAAGTGTGCTCTCTGATGAGGGTAAAACGTGCTTTTACAGAGAGAATTAGTGCATGTGAGCTATTCACGGATGCGTGCTTGCTAAGAGCTGTTGTCAACATTTTGAGAAGATAGCAAGTAACAGCAGTTACAAATATCATCATCGTTATTATGTTTTGGCTTATTTCAGGCACCTTCCCAGTTGGGGATTTGAAGATGTTTCTAATTAGTCAGCATTTCTGGCACTGGGAGATGGATTGCTGAGACTCCTGTTGCAGTGATGTCTGTCTTCTGGGCCTCTCTGGAGCTTATCATGGGGCAAGCATCGTCTTCTGCTCCCCTCATGGAGGTCACATGCTCTGTGATGAGCGTGAGGAGCTAAAGCAGGGGACTGAAAGGGGAACCTCGTGAAGCACCTTGTACTATCACGTTTCCTGTGGGTGTTAGGTCTCTTAGAAGGGAGACATTCATTGGAGACTCATTGGCTTGTCTTGCACCATCAGTTGGATGTGCCAAGACCTTTTTTCCTTCTCTGCCTTGACTCTGGGTGCTTCCATGGTAGGCTGGACTTTGAGGATGGATAAAGCTCAGGAAGGAAAGATTTGATGGTAAGCAAACATATAGTCTCTTGTCAGCCTTTCTAGGCTGACTGTGAGAGTCAGGTCCTATGGGTGACTTCTCAGCCTGTTTTTAAACAAGTGGTGATGTTCCCCGTGTTTCAGTTGTTCCATTGCATGCCTGGTGTAATAATCTTTGAAGCTGTTTAACCTATTTGTTATTAGTTCTGTGAAAATTGGCAGATTAGATAATTTTAATACTTCGAATTTGGCGTCAGAGGACTGCATGGAAAGCGTTCATCCATGCTGGTCCCTTGGACAGCTGGTCTCCTCGGTTCTGCTCCCTGGAGCACCCACCAGTCTATTGTCATTTTGGGCAGCAGAGATGCTGAAACTGGCCTCATCCTTTCCCAACCCTGGGGTATTCTGGTAGAATTCTGGCCATTTTAAGGCAATTGTTTTCTGGCTTGTCAAACCCTTTATTTCCTATTCTCTGCATTTTCCTGAGAACTGCTTCTGCCTCTACTGATGAGAGGCTGACATCTGTCAGACGTTCTGGTTCCTTCCTCAGCTCCCTGAGCCAAATTCCCTTTATCCAAGTGTTTCTTTGTCATGCAGCACAGCACAACACTCAAGTTCAGAGTAAGCTGCTACAGAAACTGCTGTAGTCCTCAGAGGTTCATCCAGGTGGGAATCCTCATTATGGAATGGGTTTGAACTAGTGCTTATTTGGCATCGGAGCAGAAGAAAGGACAGGGTCACAACTAATGTTGCTCTCAGAAGAGGGGCAGCAAAGGCTTGGTCCAAGATATAGAAACATGAAAGGAGAACAAAAAGAAGAGGGAAGAGTGTCCCTCCCTTAAAAAGCTGTTGTTGCTCAAAGCGGGGAGTGAAATAACATTAGATATAATTGTTGTGGCATGAGTGGTGGAGACAAGACAACAGAAACCACGGAGTTGGCTGCCTCTGGACATCTGTATGTGAATGAACACCTGTCTCAGGAAGAAATTCATTTGCCCTGGGAAGAAATTAATCTGGATGGGAACTGGTTAGGGCAGGCTTACTTCAGCACAAGGTTGCATCATGCAGCCTTTTTTTCCCCCCCTTAGGCCATCTGGGGATTTCCTGGAGGATCTTGTTCATGCTGCTTTCTCTGTGTGCTTGAGATATCTCTAGTAGGTGCTTGTGAACAGCTGTGGTGGAGGAGCAGAGCGCTGGCCTAGCTTATTAAGGGAAAATAGGTTCAGAGCTATTGAAGTGATTTGGGGGCATTAATCAGTGGAAGATAAAGGTTGTTTTTTGGTTATGGGTGTTGTTTTTTTTTTTTTTTTCTTTTTTTTTTCTTCATTGCAGCAGCCTACTGAAGGCCCAATGGAATCTAGTGGGATGGGAAAATGGCTGCTGGATTCATGGAAGTGACGAAATAAGATTCTCCACTGCCGTTGATAAGGGTCCTTTGCCCTGCTGCATTGCTTCAGCCAGGTGCTGTCATCCTCTTGTTATTTAATTTTGTGGAAGAGACTATGACCAGCTGAGGAGACAGTGGAACATGAGAGACCAGGCTGCCATCTTATACTGCTGTATTGTTCCTTTCTCTTTGCCTTGTCCTCCTTCAAAACCCGTGGCCATCGAGACCATACAATGGAGAGCAGGCAAGAGCATTCTTTATGGTGAGAGGAACAGCCAGTCTGGACTTGCACAAGTCAAGTTGCCTGGAGGTATGCTGTCCATTGTGTGTGGGGAAAATAAAAAAGCCAGAGGCTGGAGTCCAGAGCCTGGGACTTTATTCCCAGCTCTACCACTGATGCCCACATGATCTTGAGCAGATGACCCTCAGTTGCTCCAGCTTCCATGTTTACTGTATGTAAGCGTTGCAAAGATGCAGTGATGATTTTTGGAGAACTTAAAAACCTTGATGCATTCAATTAGAGTGAAGGATCTGGCCTGGAAGACTTCCCCATAATGTGGCTGGTTACTGCAGCCTTTGAGTCAGCCGGGCACCAGGAGATTCGGCAGGAGCAGGTGGATTTGAGGAAGCTCAGCTTCAGGACCTGAACCTGAAGATCCATATTAGTTGATCCAGTTATGAAGCAATGAGATTAGGGGTGCTCAGCTCTTCCCTTAAAGCCTGTTTCTCTTTGAATAAGTCTTTAGGAGACAAGATTATCTCTAAATGGGTTTGTTCAGCAAATTGTGTGCTGGGACTTTGTCCTGAAGGGACCTCTGGTCAACACGTTCATCTTAAGTGATAACAATAGCATTTGATGAAGTGGCTCAGGTGTAGAATTAGATTTATCACTTCTAGGAGGCAGTCTGACCTTGGCCTCCAAGGTCTTATGGTTCTTTCAGGACCAAACCTTGATCCGTCTAAAGATGTTCACTGACTGGGAGCAACTTTTTCCCCCTTAATAAATAGCTCATTACTGCCTGACTTTTCTCAAGGGCAAGTTGGAAAATACTGTTGCCTCTTACGTGCCTAGGCTCACGTGTGTTTTGGCACGTACACCTCTTTGATATGAAAAACAACTGCGTTGAGAAAATGCAAATTACTTCTGCAAAATTGCTGATTCCTGTTTTATGGGAGGAAAAAAAAAACCTAAACAAGACGCATCCAAATCTTTCCTGAAAGTCCTGAGTTTGAAGAGTGTCCAACCTCATCTGCACTAAGTAATCACAGTGCCTGATGCCAAGCAAGAATAGGAGTTTTTCAGCAGGTAACAAGGTGGTATGTTTAGGTGGATTGTGCTTGGTGCTGTGGGGAAACAGCTGTGTTTCCCCCCTGCTGCTGGGTGGTTTGGGGTGGGAGCTAGGTCAGGGTAAGCATCCAGAGACAGCTGTCTCTCCTGGGTTTCTACATGGGGTCAGCTTTGCTTCATCTGTATAGCCTGAGATAAAAAGCAAGTCAGGTGCACAGCTCAGGGTTAATGCCTGGGGTTGTCTCCGTTGGATGAGATTTTTTTGTGAAGAGGCGATCTTTAGAGTGGGGCAGCTGAGGTAATTACCACAATCCTTTTCCTCTCAAATTTCAATAAACAGCTCAAGCCTTTACAGGGCTGAAGAGAGAAACAAACTTGACTTTTTTTTTTTTTTTTTTTTTTTTTTTTTTTTATTTTTTNCTTTAACTTGTATGCACAGATATAATAGTGTGCCAAAATAAAGTGGGATTATTTATGTGGCACTAAAACCACAGTCAGTGTCAGAGCAAGGGACTTGCACCTAAATATCTATTCATGTGGCTATATGTCTGTCCTTGCCGTAGTTACAAGCACTTCCTTCTATCTGTTGACTTGATGCTGTCATGCTGTCAAGGATGGGATTTTTATGATCCCTTTTTTATAGATGTGTGCTGCTGGATAGAGTGATAGAATTACTTCCTCAAGGTCTCTTAAGGAGGGGGAAGCATGGAAGGAGGGCTTGAATCCAATTCTCTTGAATCCCTGTTCATGAACTTGGCCCTGAGACTGTTTATGGGATCTTCCTGGTGTCAGATTGACTTCCCTGAAGTCAGCTATATTGCACCAGAGTAAACTGACTTAAACAGATTATGACAAGGGCCACATTATCTGCTTTTAGTGTCTTAGTATTGTGAAACATGGTACACAAAAATCGGAGAGGGAGCAGGAACAAAGACAGTCCTGAAAGCAAAGCTCTTTGGCCTCACAGTCAGTAACAGAATGGATGCTGGGACTTTCTTAGTCTACCAGAATCCACTTTTGTTTCAATCTAATTAATCCTCTTTCATTTGCATTTCCCCCTTTTTTTGGATAACATTGATTTTGATGAAGAAACATGCCAGAGCCTGTGACTTCCATTACAAGTCCATTCACAGTCCCTCACATTGAGACAGCACTCCTGGCTCCATCTCAGACCAAAGATGTGGACACCAGTAGCAAAAACTTAAATGATTTTCAGTGAAAGGTTTTTGTGGTGGTGTCTTTGTGTGTTGCTTTCTTTAATAGTATCCTCAAAAAGTAGGAGGGTCTGGGTGGCTGTGGACAGAAGTCAAGGGCCCCAGAGTTGATGAGAGCATGAGGACTAACATGTAGGATGTATGGACTGGTAGTGGTGTTGTCCAAGCTGTTGTAGTCTAAAGACATAGGCAAGGCAAGATTTGTGGGGAAGGGTAACGTGTTGTTTTAGGCTGGTGGCCAGGCTTTTGGGTACACAAGTCTGGAACAGAGACAGCAATCTTCAAAGCTACATTCAGTTTGAGAGCAAATACTCAGCTTAATGAGGTAGGCTGATCAGGCAGGTTGATGGAGAGAGAGGTAACTCATACCTGCATATGAGAGGGGTGTTAGTAAAAAAAAAACCAAAAAAACCCAAAAAACCACAACCTTCTATGCAAAATAGAATTTACCATCAGTTGAACATAGGATTAGCTGGAAGAAGGCAGGACAGAACTACCATGGGCAATAAAGCCAATCTCCCTGTTGAAACCAGGATTTCTAATATCTAGCAGAGTTATGACTGCTTGTTTTTGAGTTTGCCTTTTGAAGGTGTTTTATGGGTCTCTTTTGAGGAGAGACTGCCCAAATAGAGATGTACTTTTCCGTAGCATCAGTAGCTGAGTTGTGGAACTACTTTCCAGAGGATGCTGTGGACAGTCAAAATTTCTGAGTGCTCATGGAGAGACTGGGCAAGGTAATGGGGGTTAAAATCCTCTCAACAATCTTCGATTGTAGGGGGTGAGGCTATGTGGATCTGTGGCCTGAGCTGGTACAATTGTTCCTGTGATGGGCTGGTTGTTTTGAGAGACATCCTGGTGATATGACCACTTGAAGGTATTTGCAAAATACTTTAGGAGACTGCAGTTCTCTTAAGTACCTTGGGAAACAGCCATGGAAGGATAGATAGAGCTGTGGACTGTGAAATGAGGGGTGGCAGAGGTTGTGTGGATAGATGTCTCTGTAATGTTATTAGAAAGATAAATGTTACCAAAATAATATTGCTGTGGGAACTTAGGAATGTATCTTAATATCTAGGAATACACATTGGCAAACGCATTGTATTAACAAGGTAAAACATAGATATTCCTGGATGTGATAGCCTAGATTTTTCCATTAAATAGTAACAGCACCAGCAAATGGAGGTGCTATTTTAGGTTTTGTTTTGGTAACTAGTGTTGATGTTACAGGAGGGCCTGATTGTACAGAGGAATCTTGGACTTAGTGCTCATAAAATGGATTCCTTCTAAATTAAATGGAAGCCTAAACAAAAGTAGGTCTGGAACTAGGATACTTGTCTTTGAAAGGGCAAACTTTGAAAAATGAAAAAATCTGGTGGATGAAGTCATCTGGGCAGAGAAGCATGAGAACTTGGATGCAGAGGATGTAGAGCCTCTCTCTAATTCAGAGGTGCAGAAACTATCTGGACCAGGGATCCCAAACAAAGGAGGAAAACACGACAGGAAAGGGCTCCAGGCTGAAGCTCGTAAATAGACTCCTTAAAAAGGATAGTTGGAATTAAACAGACAGTCTGTAAGGAATGGAAAAAAGACTAATCGGCAGAAAAGCAATGTCTTAGAGGTCAGGAGGGGTAGGGATAAAATGAGAATTGCCAAAAGTCAAGCTGCGTTAGGCCTGGCAAAGGAAACTAAAACAAATAGCAACAGGTTTCTCAGCTATATAAATAAAAAGAGACTTGAAGCTGCTGTGCAGTGAGGACCAACTGGAGATTAAAGATGATCTAGGTATTGCTCCAGTATTAACCGAACTTTGCTTCAGTGTTCAGTACAGTTGGAGGGGATGAGGACATGGAAACCTCGAAAACTGAGGGGAAAAAACAAAGTAAAATAATTAAATTGATTGAAATTGGTCTGAAACCAGAGGTTAGGAGCACTGGCCCCACTTTCTGAGGGGATCAGGACAAAACAAAAACAAAACAAACCAAAAATCTCTGTGCTCTGTGTCATGTATAAAGATTTTTAGGTCATGGTGGTAAACAGCAGACAGGGACCCAGTATTTCAGATCACCAAAGGCAGGGGAGTGATTCAGACAAATACACACCCATTAATCCAACCTCAGCTATGGATGACACTGGCAGATCTGGAGGACAGAGTAATAAAGACTTGAAGGTAAATGTCAAGTGGATGAAGCGAAGGTGATTCATGCCAGGCTGAGCTCATACTTTTGTCTGATACGTGGCACTTTTCTGGAAAATCAGTTACCTAATCTGTGTGATCTCCCATGGAGCAGTAGATACAAATGCATGTGAGAAATACTCCTTAAAACAGGGACCAGGGGAGTCAGTTTGAGTAGTGGTGAGGGAGCAATGGGATTTGTGTGGGGATGGTAGGATGTGGCTGCAGAGGACCCCAGGGATAAGAAGTGAGGTTTGAAACAATGGCCCTGGTGGAAACCTTAGGTGTTGACCACTTGTGATTGTGCTGATTTTAGGTTCATTGTCATGGACAGAGAAAGCTCACAAAAAGTCTTTAGGATAAGTCATGTGGAGGGGTGACAGGGTCGGGAATGGGATAAAACTGAATAGCACAGAGTGCTGGGATGGGCAGTGGAAAACCAGGCTGGAGACTCTGATGAACGGGACTTTTGCTAGCAAAATCTGTCAGTGGACAACTAAGACCTGTATATTTTCATCAACCCCAGGGTGAGGGTGGGTCCTGCTTTGCAAAAACCACCCAGGCTCACCCAGTATCCAGAGAGAAGCATCCCACGTGGGGAGGGAAGCGTTAACCCCTTTGAAAGCAGCTGGTGAGCCCTTGGCTGCAGTCATGAGCTTAAAAAAATGTCTGTGGGCAAGCACAGGTGCAGGGACCAGCTCCAGGGGAGCTGGAGCCATGGGGAGGGCTTGGCAGGGGAGGACTTGGCTGCTCCCTTGAGATACAGGAGGGAAACAAAGACGGGGAGGGGAAAGAGCGCCGTGAGCTAAAGAGTGTTGGCATGAGAACAGCATACCATAACTCAGCCCTAATAATATCCCATACAGAAAACACGGCATCTTCTGCGGGCTGGAGCACTGTCCTTCTAAGACATCTTCTCCAGGTGAAAACCTTGAGGGCAGGGCAGATGCTTTGCTGTTCCCAAGGTGTGCGATGTGGCTGATGGCAAGTGCCACATCCAATGGCTCAGGAGGCCCTTGCACTGATGCCAGGGAAGATTTTTTTTTTTTTTTTTTTCCCTTAAACAGGATTTATTTTCATTTTTAAACACTTTTTAGTTCTGTTCGTGGGACCAGCAGGTTTTGTCAGTGCTCAGGGAAATATAGGGCCAACCTTGCCATACTAATGTTCCTTCATCTTGGCAAGAAACATGTTTTCTCGTGGGAGAGTGGTTGTTAAGGATCAATATTTATCCACCAAATTAAAAATAAAATGGTGCTCTGAGAATTTGGGATCTGATTCAAAGTGCAGCTGGATCTAGGCTAAAGCAGTATTCCTTTTTCACAAGAAGTTACTGAATTTTCAAAGGGAATGGAGATGTAGAGATTTTTTTGCTGTCTTTGTTAATACTGTTTTATAGGTGTAGGACCCCAGTCTGCCTCTTTGTTTTCCTTTTTAAAATAGATTTTAATTGTAGCAAGCCAAGCGGCATGACATACTCTGACCTAAAGCAAGTTTCCATGTATTCATTTATTTACTGAGACTTTATTGCTCAGCATTTCAGGGTAACAGGAGTGTCCTATGTGTTTGTTTTCTATAGGCTCAGGCGTATGCCCTGCAGCCAAGCCAAATTACTCCAGCTTTGGGGGTAACAGAAATGAGGAAATCTGTACTTTGTGACATTACACTTTCATTGAAAGGGGATACAGGGAATGGAGAAATGGCAAGTGCTCAGAAAGTGGAATATTTGCAACAGGGAAACAGAGGAAAACTGTAAAACAAAGCCCTTGTACAGTGCCAATAACTAGATAACGGGATAAAGTTAGGAAGCCCTTGAAGGAGAATCAGTTGCTCAGGAGGGGTTACCAGGTACTTTGTTGGAGGCCAACAGCCCTGACAGAAACAGGGGAAAGGATAGCTGGCATCTCTGATACTTATTGCAGATGAAACAAAAGCTGGCAGGAGAGAAATTGAGAAGTGTCCCATGCCTTTAAGGTCTCCAGAAGGCTCTTCCACAGCTTACAGTGGTCCTTTGTAGCTTTCTGTAGAGTTATTTATTCCTGTGACTCAGTGAGGGTTGGGTTTTAGGCATCTGCTTCTCCCCACCACCAAGCTCCCCCAGTGTGGCTGTGCTGTCTTTGGGGCAAAGGAGCAAGATGCACTTCAGACTATTTATGGCTCATTCTACAGTTTCATTCTGGGAACATCCCAGGGAGGCTGATGGCTGTTTTGGTGCCAAATATTCATCAGCCTTCTGCCATTTTCCAGTTAATTTGTCTGGATGACTTCTCCAATAACTTCTCAAATTTTCCACCACCTGATGCTCTATTAAGAGTTTGTTCCTTTGTCTGTCTCTGGGGCTGTTTCCTTGTACTGATGCAGTCTCATTTCCCATCTGATTTAAGGATTAATGCTAATCTCAGCAGTCATGGCAACTGATCAAGGCCACTTTTGTAAGGAATCATCATCTGGAGACCTTAATCCCATGTTTACCAGCTCCACAGTAGCAGGTCTGATCTGAGCGCTGCCCTTTGGTGGAGGTACTCAGTTTAGGGATCAACCCATGCAGTGTCAGCTCTTCTCCTACGTGCATCTGTCTCATGCTTTTGGGTTCATTTTTCACAGCTTAAAGGCCAGAATGGGGGTTGTCCCATCCTTAAGCCTGACTCTTAGTCCAGTTCACACCATAGATTTTTGCTGTGTGAATTGCTGTTTGACTAAAATATCACAAAAGACATTCAATTTTGACTTTAAAAATCATTCACAACAGCAGATGCCATAGCAACCATTTTGTAAACTCTGCCAGTGGCTAATTAGTTGGGTCATCCATGTCTGTCTCATCTAGTAAAGTCTTCATCTCAGTAACAGTTGACTATTTGCAAATGTTATTAATTCCTTTCTGATCTTCATATACTTAACTACACGTGAAGTCAAATTTTCCTGGTTGTTCTTTTTTCTTTTTAATATACTACCTGACCAATTTATCCTGCATTCTTCTGTGGTACTCCATTACAGTTGTATTTTAGGAATGAATAAGAAGCTTGTGGGGAATTTTCTCTGCAGGTTTTATTCACTTTTGCTTTTCATTATTGATTAGCAGTTTCCATTCTCCTCTTCTCTTACTCTCCCTTAATAATAAATATTTTTGCTGCCCCATCAAATTACATAGTATTCTGCAGACATCAAAATAAGCAAGGTCTTGCCCTACTGATCTATGGTCTTTCCATGCATGTCCCATGCTGCTGGGGGTTGGCACTGGGAGCAGAGATGATACATCTTTGCTGGAGAGGACCCAAACACTGGAAGTCCTGGGTGCGTTTTGCTACTTTGGAGTCCCTGGGAATGGAAGGCCTTCCAACCTCTCCTTCAAAGAGAGGTGAGGACATCCCCATGGCAATCTTTCATGCAGAGAGAGTGGAAGTACTCTGGTAATTTGCTTAGCTTGTCTACAAGAGGTGGATTATGCAGTCTGGTCTGTGTATGGAGACAGCAATTGCAGTTAAAAACCCACTGATCTTTCATTCTCTGTGTGTTGGGCTGTTGCGTGATGAGACACACTGACACACTTTGTAGGGCTCGCTCAGCCCCACTGCATGGGGTTCCTCCTCTGCTGGGGCAGAGGACCCAGCCTGCTGCCAGTGACACGGGACCGGCCAACTCTGCTGTCTCGGCTGCTGTCACAAATACAGTCTTTGAATGCTCTCTCCCTGCAGAATTTGCATTACCACTCCTGTGAGGTATTAAATGCCACCAGGAACTCTTCACTGCTGACTGCAAACCCTTCCCTCCAGGGCCACATGCTTGCTGCACCTCTGGGCACACTTCCTAAGCGATGTAGGAGGGAGATGTAGTAAAATGTGTCTATAACTCAGCTGTTGCAGCTTTAGGGTTTTTTCTGGTCTGGAAGAACTTGATGATGAACAGATCTGTGGCTGTGTAGGGACAACCCAGTGAAGCCAGTAGGAATGAGATCAGCCCAAGGATTTTCTTACCCTGGTATTCAAAAGGAAGAGTCAAATGCAAACGCGATGATTGCAAGTGCATGTGGCTGTCCATCTTGAGGCCTGTTCAGTGAAAACTAGGTTTACCTGTTTGCCAAGAGCAACACACTTTCTTCCCTTTAACCCTCAGCAAATTTTCCAGCTTTAGCCTGGCGGACATATCACTGTTTATTTACCAAGGCAAAGCACAGTGAGGCCAAGGGAGAAGTGTGAGAGGGGTCATGGTTGGGCTTTATGAAGGGTGGGGACGGGGCAAGGCAGAAAACAACTAGGAAAAAGCAAGTGTTTTGGTGCAACATTTTAGAGTGGGACGTGTAATGTTCAGTGGTAAATAGCTGGTTAATCAATGCCAGATCATCTGTTGGATGTCCTCTAATTACTTCAGCCTGTGCCAGACACTGATATCCTTGAAACCTGAAAAATCCCATTAGAAGGTGTTTTCGTTGGGGCCCAGCCAACATGCTTCGCAGGCTTTTGAGAAAGAGCCGCCCGTGATGAGAGCGAGTGCTGATGGGCTGGGGCCATTGGGGCAGTGACGGGGTGGCACTGAAAGGGTCCGTCTTCATGTTGGGGTGCCATGCACAGCTTGTCAGGAGCTTGCAGTGAATCCCTCACTCTGGGGTGTCGTCTTGGCTCTCCAATTAGACAGGCAGCAGTAAGAGCTGCTGCTGCTGCTGTTTTCCATGTGCTTTGGCTTTGCTCCTGTGCCTTCAGCTTGTGCCAAGGCCTTCTGTGTTTGTGAAAAGGCTGGGCATTTTTCTTCATCTTTAAATAAGAGGTGTCCTGGCTCCCAGCTGCTTGGGAGGGCTGTGGCTGATTTTGGTAGTGTGTGTGGCACACAGCAGGTGCATGTTGCTTTATGAAGGTCACCCCTTAATTAAGGGGCCTTCAAAACCTGTCTCAACAGGTCATGAAGACCTGCACTTTGGTGTTTAGGTCTTTCTGCTGACTTGTTCCTGTGGGCTGAGATGGAGAGCTATGAAACTGTGAATAGGGGGAGGAATGAGAACATCACTATTTTTCAGTTTCATTTGGCATCCCATTAAAAGAAGTAGCACATCTGGAGGAGCAGGACACAGAATTAAACTACGAAACTCACTGCTGCAGGAATCTGGAAATGTCCTTGATATAAATGGCTTCTAAAAGGAAGTACAGAAATTAATAGAGGGATGGCTGGCTATGAAATGGGAAGATCCATGTGCAGCCTCTGGCTTGGAAAGTCCCTGTGCCATTGGCTTCCAGAAGCAGAGGGAGAAGATCAGTCCTTACATTCCTCCTAACATCTGCTGCTGATCACAGCTGTAGCTGCTGGTGGATCACAGAGATTCAGCTCGGTGCTGGAAGAGCACAGTGGTGCCTTGGCAGGGAGATGTGAAGAAGAGTCATGTGCTGGGGCCTCAAACAGCCTGTGTGCAGCTGGACGGGTCTGCTCTGCTCCTCCCTCTCTGTCATGGTCAGCCTGTGTTCTGGACTCGTGGCCGGTTTGGTTTCTGCACAAGGAACCACCCCAGCATGCTCCGTCTCTCACTGGTGAGCATCTCTGCAGATGCCCTCCACTCTCCCCTCTCCGTGGCTCCCGGTTGAAGGGAGGTTAACGTGGGTTGCATGTAAGCCATACTCAGCTCACGGGGCACGTGGAGTCTGAGCGGAGGACACACAGCCAGAGGCTCTGGTTGCAGGTTTTGCTTTTTATGTACTGCAGAATCTAAATTCTCTGCCTTCCTCAGCTTCAGAAGATGGGGTGTCCTTGTGATGATTATTTGGGTTGGTCTTCCCGTGGGTAGAGCCCAGTTGGATTTAACTGGAAAGTCTAAAAAGGGATTTTTTGACAGGAATAATGTCTCTCCTTTGTGCATATGAGCCTTGCTGGAGGAAGGGAGGAGGACAGGGAGAAGTTTAGAAACTGTGAGTTGCTTAGTGCTGTCCTCCCAAGGAATCCACAAGAGCTTGTCTTGCTAAAGATGGGGCTGTTTTCCTCTCCAGTGAAACAAGAGTGCCTGAGTAACTCTCAAACCCACAGCAACAGCTACTAATGGTTTGGGCTAGGAACTGCAGAGCCTAATTACATTTTTGACTGTCTTTCACTTCACTATTCAGATGTTTCTTCTCCTGGACTTGAAGTCTTGTTTGACTGGGGCAGGAAGGACCAAGGGAGCTCATTTGCCTGCTGCTAGTATGCCTTGCTTTTTGCTTGCTTCAGGGGTGGCTTTTGTGTTTAGACATCTGAGAAAAGATACTAGGCAGCGGGGATAAAAGATGGTTGGACTCAGCACTGCAGCATGAAATCAAACTGGAACACAGCATTAGGAAAGCTGACAGTGCTTTGAATATCTTACTCTCATAGGAAGGAGGACAGGCAGGACATCGATGCCTCCTTCCATTGGAAGAGTTGAAAGCTTCAGCTTACAAGATGTGATGCTGGCTGAACAGAACTCCCTTGTGGGTGGGGGGCAGGAGAACAAGTAGCTGATGGTCAGGGTAGCACATTTGAGGAGATAGATGGTGGGTGGGGGCTAGGAACATACCTGACAAAGCATGAAAATAAGTGGTGTCACTGAACAGCTTGCCTCTGAGTGTCCAAAATGGATTATGGGGATTGCTGCATCACTTTTCATCTAGCCGTGTACCCTGAAGCTGCAGTAGTCCTGGTTTCAGCAGGTTGTCCTGCTTTTAGCAGGTTTGAAGCCCCTGGGCTGTGTGTGGGGGCTGTGTATCCTGTGTTAGCATAATGCATCTGCTGTGCATTTGGTGAAAGCCACACTGCCCGCTGAGCAGTCCCAGCCTCAGCCTACAGTGAGAGAAATACTGTCTGGGCACTGCTTTTAAAGCTAGGCTTAGGAGATGCTGCTGGTACTTGCCTGTTACAGATAATAGCCTGAAAGCTGAGGAAAGATGCTGGGCATCCCTGGGAGGATGCTGCAGCCCAGCAGTGGTGTCCTGACTCCTTCCCACAGGAGGGACCGGTCCTGTTGTTCTCCCAATGGCTGGGAAGCACTTGGGGTGGCTTAGTGGGAAAACAGCCAGCTTTGCAGCCAGTACTCCTCTTAATTCCCAGCTACTGCGTGCCCTGCTTCTCCTTTTCACAGAGAAACACAAGCATCTCCCAGAGTAAGAGCTGGCAAAGGGACTTGCGGGTAACCTTTTCTCTGTCTGGGGGCACGAAGGACCTTTGCGCTTCCTGGAAGGCATTTCAAGCTCCCCATGCATCGGATCCAGGCTTCCTGAGCTGGGCTTTTCTGTTGTTCAGGCCACCTGGAAGGATGTGCCAGAGGAGGCTCACAGCGTGATTGTTTCTGAGCGGTAGCTGGCACTAACGCAGCCTGTGCTGGGTGGATGGAGGGGGATGTGGGGGCTGTGTTTTGATTCTGCTTTTCCTGTTTGTTGTAACTTGGCAGAGGCAAAGTTTCAGAGACTGCAGGGGCAGTAAGATACTTTTTCTTTTCTTTCTTTTCTCCCCGGCATGTACTGCAACACCTTCTGCCAGCAACTCTGATTTTAAATAAATATATATTTTTTAATTATTTTTTTTTCCCTCTGGGGTGACGGAGGGAGAGTGGGTTGAGGCTCTGCAGCTTCGAAGCACATAAACGAGAATACTTAGGATGGGGTTCATTGTCCAGAGGGGACACTCTCCTAAAAGCAGCCCCTAGTGTGTGAGAAACTGTCAGAGGGGCTTTTGTTCCTGCTTCAGGTGCGCTTTCAGTGGAAAACAATGTAAAAAGGAAGACGGAGGAAAAAAAAAATAGGACAAAACCCTCTCCTCAAGGCCTGTTCAGCAAATGGAGATAAAGAAGCACTAAAGTCAAGTGCTTAATTAAGCCAGATGTATGTGCTTTAAAGCACTAACAGATGTTGCAACAGTGGCTCTGATGAGGTAGAGTTTTACTGACCAAATGTGATGGAGGTGGGTGCACGTGCCCTTTGCTTCCTGAGGGGAACGGTGCAGCAGTGCTTTTGTTCTGGGGGCTGGTGAGAGCTCTTGGAGGGTACATGGGTGTTTGGGGCTGCTGTTTCCCACTGTCCTCTTGGCTCCTGCCCCCTCGCCTCTGGGATGGCTGCGGTTAGGGTGCTTTTCAGTTGTGGTGGTCTGTCTGAGAGCAGTGAGGGTGGGTTAATTATAGCACTCCAGGGCAATTTATCTAATGACAGTCTCCCGTATTAGTGCTCCCAGGAGGCTGTGGTGGCTCCCTTGATGTGCTTCTTCCCCAAACCCTATGCCTGGGGAGTTGTATGCCCTCAAATGACTGCCACATTTTGTTTTGCAAATTTGGGGGTTCAAAAATGCAGCAGAAAGCTGTGAGTGGCTTTCGGCTCTGAGAAGATGGGTAAAGGCCAGTTAAAACCTGTTGTTCGTATTTGTACAACACCTGCAATGTACAGGGTGAGTGATACCTGCTGCATATCAGCCATCTGAGTTTTGGCTGCGGAGGCTTACCCAAGCCGTGCTTAAACCTTGTGCAGGGTATTTGGAGAGGGATTTAAATGTGTGCCACAAGCTAGCTGAAGCTGTCCACTGTTCTGGGATAAACTCCATGTGAATGCTCATCCCTCTTGAAGCCAGGGGATTCCCCAGCATTTTCTTGCAGAAGCTCAGTTTTTTAACTATTTGGATTTGTTAACACAGGCATGGACGGTTTGCTCTAAACTGAGGGCCACCCCACCACCATATACCACCAGTTCCCCACTTTAAAGTGCTCTTTGCCGCTAGCCTGGGTATCTTCCAAGCCTTTACGTGGTAGCCAGGTCCTCCTACCGAGAAAGGGATGCTGTGTAGATCAGGTGCACAGCAAACACACCAGGGCATGGGTGCTGAGCAAGCTGTACATGAAATGGTTTCTGGAGCTGTTTGAGTGAGTGGAGAGCTGACTATTGCATATCCGAGCTTTCCTTCCAGTGATTTAACTGGCTTATCACATCTGTCTCCATCACCGTGTTTTGTGGTGGTCTGTTATTTAAGCTTTGCAATGCCTCCCTCCATGGGAATGCAGTCGACTGATCTTCCCCTTTCTTTTCTTCCTTCCTCTACCACAGTTTTATGACTCTCTCTTCCTGTCTTCTGCTCAGCGGGAGTCTGCATACTCCTGAGGTTGGAGCTTGGGCAACTTCATGGGTGGCCCAAAACACAGAGTCCTTTGGAAACAAAGTGAGAGCCAGCCCTTTTCTCTATAAAGACAAGAGACCAAAGCAAGGACACAGCAGGGTGAAGCAGCAGGCTGCCTTGCACTGCTTCCCTCCCACCTGCGTGGGAGGAAACTTCCCCTTCCAAAGGCCAAATGACATTGGTCTGGCCAATGCAGTAGGCTCTGGAGGTTGGAAGTCACTGAAAGACCATAAAGGTACCTTGCATTACTTGCATATGCACGGCTCTTGTATGCCATAAACAGTTATTAAGGATCAGCTGATCTGCAGTAAATTGCTGCCTTTTAGTAGCCAGCCTATGAACCTGAGCTCTTCATGGTGTTACTACATGTATGCTTGTGTCATTCATCAGTAGGACAAATCTGCAAGTCTTAATTTTGGCAAAACTCCTGTTTATTTCAATAGCAGTGTTTTATCAATAAAAACTCCATGCCTAGAGAGTGACAGTTGCCTTATTTCAGTAAATGCAGATAGTAAGATAAATAGTAAACATGCATGATAAATATACATGCAAGGCCAAGTTCAGTTCCTTCTCACAGTGTACTCTGACATGTGGGTTCAAATTCAGCTCTGCCTTGACCTGGGAGAAGGATAAAACGAGGGTTAAAGAAATCCAGCAAGATGACTGCAGAACTGAGCGAAATACTGCCCCAAGAGCAGATGAACAAAGTGTTTTGACAAAACCTGAAACAACTGCAGTATTGTTTAGCTTGAACATCAAATGAGAAGAAAACCACTATCTGTGAGTGGCTTAAACATGGGATATGGCAGCTTGGTAATAGCTCCCATGAGGAGGGAAGGACAGTGTCTGAGTGCTGGAGGCAGCTGGGAGATGTTGGTGGGAAGTGGACTCACAACTGAATTACAGCAGATGTTGCCTCTTTCCACCTACAGTTCAGCGCTCTGGTTTTATTTGGAGGCACTTGTGCTTTGTACTTGGGGAATGCAGGTTCCTGGAGAAAGATCAGACGCAGGGTTGGCTTTGAGGGCTGGTGCTCGGCCAGGGGACTGCATGGGGACAGTAGGTCCAGCAGACCCGGAGGTGACACTGGTGGTGATTGCTGTTGGGCTCTGGCAAGGTTTCTGAGGAGAAGGTAGGAAGGAATTACCATAATAATAGTGTATTTCGAAAAAGGCAGACTTTGAGGAAATGCACAGTGAGATTTGGGTGGGTGGTGAGGGGAGCCCTGGACTGAACTGCCGTCTGGAAAATCAACTGCGGAAAAGTGAGATGTTATTTGAAAACTAGTAATACAAATGACTGAAGTTCATGCCATTTGCATGCGATAGTTATGATAACCGGAGAAGCCAAAGTGGCTGAGAAGGGAGTGGAGTAATGCTGGAGATAGGTGAGAAACGGCTCTTGCGTGCCGGGTGGGGCCCTGCTCTGACCTTTTGGGGTTTTAAGCCTTTTTTTTTGCTTTCCCTATAGTTTATTTTTCTTCCTGATTTTGAAGCTTTTCCACCTTTCTGCAGGGCAGGTGGTCAGACTTCCGGCCTCTGCACACACGGTTCCCAGGTGTGCAGAAATACTCTGCTGTAGGCTCTGCTGGTCATGCCCTGTGCAGAGCCACTGCCCCTTCAACCATTGATCTCAGAGAGGGTTATGAGCCAGCACCAAAGAGCACAGTTGGACTTCCAGAGCCACAGGACATCTTCCTGGTGAGCTAAACCATCATTAAGGAGCCAGAACAGGGAGAGAGTGTTGCCAGAAACAACGCCTAGACTATCTCCTGTAGCTTCTCATATGATAAAGACCACAAAATTTCCCTCAGCCACCTCTCCTTGTAACATGATGTCTTGTATTTGGCTAAAACATCCTACTGAAGAGATGCGTTACATAGGTTTGAAGACCCTGATGGGCAGATGTGAACACTTCTTCCACTAGCACATCTTTTCTTGGTGCAGGTTCAAATTGATTTTTGACAGTTTGTCTCCAGGTAACTTGGTGTTTGCTTGTCACTGCCTGCACTTAGAAAGGTAATAATCTTAAAACAGGAGAAGAGTCTGAACAGGTCCTGTATATTATACTTTTTTCCAGAAATGTTTGAGGGAGGCAGCAATGTTTAGTGTGAATTTGGAGGAGAGCTGCTTGTTTGTGATTGCATGTCCATCAGATCACCAGTCCTTCATCAGCCCTTTCTGCAGGGTGTTACACCTGGGAATCAGTCCTGTTAAGATTCACAGCTCCTGAAACTCTGCCAGCGTCTGGCTCTCCCACAGGAAAGAGAGGTGCAGCATCCCAGTGCCAGAGATCATCTAGATAATAATTAAAATGCAGGCACCCTCGTGGAGGCTGTGGTAAGGAGAGCTCTTCTGTGCTTGCATAGTCTGGACTGTGGGATGCGAAAACCCTGTTGGGCTTGGACTGGGGGTCAGGGATGAAGCTGTGTTTCCTAAAACAAACTGGGGAAATAAAGGTAATTCAAACATAGCAGTAAAACCTGAAGGAAATGAATGAAGTGGTTTTTGTGGTCTAGTTCCATTCTGGAAATACATGGGAACTGAGAATTTAGGAGCTGAGCCTGTACTAGAAGTCGGTGCAGGCTTTTTGGGGTGGCTGGGGCACTGAAGACCATATGGATGCCTGTAAGTGACTAGGGAAGGAGAGCAGAGACTTGGCCTGGTGAGGTTAATGGCTTATTTCGTTCAGGCAGAAGCCCCTAATGACTAAGTAGCAGTCACTCTGGGGATTTTACAGATGGGGTCAAGGTCAAATCGGGAAGCTGCAGTGCAATTAATTTAAGCTTGAAAGTGTTTTCAAGTTAATTCATTTGGTTCTGCTGGGAAGGCTGCAGCTTTGTGGAGGGCTAATCGGAGAAGTGTGTTGAAAGGGCCGAGATACGGTTCACTAACAAGGGGGAATGCTTTTATGGTGGCAGGGAGCTCGGAGACCTCAGTCAGCAAAAAACCTTCAAAACATGTAAAGGTCTTTCCCCTGAGAAAACTGCCTTCACACGTGTTGCAGCTAAGCACATGCTCAAAACCACTGTCATCAGCCACAAGATGAGACCCTCTGGCTCCTCAGCTTTTAGGTGAGCCTGAAGAGTCTCTGGTGGAGGTGAGTGTTGGGGTGCTCAGCAGCCCCGTGCTCAGGGGAAGAAATGGGTGAAGGAGAGCGGGATTGCAAGTGGAAGTTGGGTAGATGAGAAGACTTAAAGTGTTCCCCTGAATTTTTGAGGGACCTGAACAGTGTTTTCCCTTTCTGTTCTTGGCCTGCAGTGAATGGCTGGCACAGGAGGGAACAGGATGTTGCAAACACCACTTGAAGGCTTGGTGTTGGAGCAAACCTCCCCAGTGGTGGTTTGTGCTCTGCTGGGTCCACACGGAGTGGGCTGGTGATATGCTACATGGCCCATCAGTTGAATCATTTGGAAAGAAAGCTAACAAAACAAACCCTGCTATTTTATCTCTCTTCAGCCTGCTGCACATTTCCATGAAATGGTGGAAACTTACTATTTTCGAGAATTGTGTCCCTGTTTGAGATGTAGTTGGCATTTGCTGATGTGTTTGTAGATATACTGGGAGGTGGAGGGGGAGGAGGACTAATAGGGAGACAGGCAGTCATGCAAACACATGCACATGCAGAAACACATAGAGGCGGGCTTTGTTATTGCACAAGTCCTGTATCCTTGGGAAACCAGTCTACAAACATGATTTAAAAAAAAAAAAAAAAAAGGCAAAACTCTTTGAAGTAGAGCCTGGGGGAGGGGACATCATGGTCCTTCTTCTCTCATCTAACATCAGCTCCCTTTCAGTATCACTTCTGTGCTTGCTCCAAGCTGCCAGAGGAGTCCATGTGCCACAGGGCACAGGTGCACTATAGGGGACTGTGCGGTGGGTAGAGGGTTTTCCTCTGGCTCTGGACCTGGGTGGATGAAGGAGGGAAAGTTGCCCCCTCCAGCCATGAGGAATGGGCAGACAAAAGAGTGAAGCAGGCTGCTGAAAGCTGCTCTGCACCGAGTCAGTGTCCCTGGCGCTTTGGAGGAGCACAAAGCATTTCCTGTGGGACACCCAAGCCAAAGGAAGGCACTGGGTGCCCCTTGGATCACCCCTTCGTGCCAGCTGCTCAGGGCAGGGAGAGGAGCTTGCTAAGCAACCCCTGGCCAGAACATGCTGTTCCTTGCCTAGTCCTGCCCTCCCTGCTGGTAGAGATGAGCTGAAAAGATCTTATGGCAAAAATAAAGGGTGTTTGCAGAGCCTCAGGGCTCTCAGCCCCAGGGGATTTCAGAGTTCTTTGTGGACATCTTATCACAGAGGTGAAACAAGCTCTTGGAGACTGATGCAGGAATTTTTTGGCTGTGGTGTGCGATTGCCTCACTGTTACTGAGCAAGTTGTCATGATGAAATAACCCTGGGGAGTGCAGGCAGGCAGAGGATCCCAGGAACCCGCCTTGAGGAGCTCCTTGGCAGATGTGGAGATGCTCCAAGCTGATTTCCTTCTCTGTCTCATGGTAGCCTATGATCCTGAGAGATTTGGGAGACCAGCTTTCCTGCCGGCCCTCCCAAAAGCTAGGTGGCATGGACACCCCTGGCCTGCCAGGGAATGCTGGTTTTGTCTTCTCTGCCACCAAATTAAGTGCTTAAGCATCCGTATGTCACCTGGGCAGAGCTGGATGAGGCTGAGCAGAACAGGCTGCTGGCTGGGGAGAGAGGGCTAGGAGGAGGTAGGAGGAGGTATGAGGGGGTCCCTGTAGTTGAATCCAGAAAGGGATCGTGTGTGACTCCTCCCCAGTTAGTCCTGTCAATGGGATTAAACCCAGTCTAAATGCAACCTTTGGCTCCTGACCTGCTGATTGCCAGGAGAAGAGCTAGAGAGGGACTGCTCTGTGATTGTGTCTTTTTTTCTGTTTGTCCCCTGAGCATCCATGGGTGGCCTTTGTGGGACATGTCCTGCAGCAGAGAGGCTGCTTCTCTGCTCTTCATCCCATTTGCATCCCTTCTCCTCCCATTGCCTCCTCTCCTACACAGCCCATTGCTAGTGCTCCCTCTATAGCATTTCACAGAAGACTGAAACTTGAGCAGCTTCTGGAGAAACTCCTCTGCTTTTGGACAGCTACATCAAGCCTGGCTTGATTATGCCTGGGGAGACGATGCCCTGATGTCTCTGTGTTTCCCCTCCACTGACGTATGCTGTGTTGTGGCTCAGTACTTTGCAGTTTGGCAGTGGTAATCAGGAAACCCTGGGTCTTTTTTTTGAGGTAGGGTGGGCTGGAGGGCCTGGGGAGGACTTTGTTCTTGGCAGTCCATGCGGCAAGGAAATTGCAACGCCAGTATAATCTCTGCTGGCAAACGTTTTCTGAGGTGTCCAAGTTCCAGGTCAACAACACCCACATCACAGCTGTTGCACAGCAACCTTTGCCCAGGGCTCTCCTAGAAATACTTTGCAGACTGATGAGGCAGAGGTCACTGGGGCTGCGGTTGGGGTTTGTCTGCTCCTTCCCCACCTTCCTGCAAGTGATTCTCTGGCCATGGCTGTTGTGCGTATTAAAGGTCAGGTTTAAAGGCCCTGTCTGCTCTCAGGCTGTGAAGGACAAGTGCTTGGGCTCCTGGCAGCCTGGGACAGGCAGCTCTGCTCCTTAGTGTAGAAGGTGGCAAGCAAAACCCAGAACAGGCACTTAAATTATCCTGAAATGGTAGAGCTAGTGGCAACAAGAGGCTAAAAGTGTTGGATGGAAAAAAATAAAGCTAGATGGGACAGAGAACACTTCTCAGGGTGAAAAATCGCTCTCCGGATGCCGCATTCCTGCAGCCCCGAATGCTGTCGCTGCTGTGCACAGTGCGGTGCCAGGGCAGGAGCGCAGGCTCCTGGGTTCGCTCATCTATTCCCTGCCTGACTTTGGGCAATGCTCTCAAACTTTTCCATGCCTTTGTTTCTTACTGTGTGCAACACAGGGTGAACACCTCTTTCTCCAGGGTAATAAATGAACTGCAAAGTGCTTTGTTGTCTTCAGAGGGAAAGTGCTGGCCCATGGAGGCTGTGATTGTTGCAGGAGGGAGGTGTGAGCTGGGACCTGTGTCCAGTGGGGCTCCAGGCACGTTGTTGAAGGCCATTTCTGTGGGTCTGGGACCTTAATCAACACTTTAATGCTGTGTAAACATCCAGAGCAGATAAGCAAATACATGTGAAAGCATGCGGGCAAGCTGTCGTGGAAGGAAAGCAAGTGCAGAGAGCAAGAGAGCAAGTGCTGGAGAGGGTGGCTGCGGTCCTTGGCATGGTGTGTGTTCCCCGTGATACAGCCTGGCGCTCTCGTGCTAAGTGAGTGCTACTGGCTCGATCCTGTCCCGCAGCCCAGATATGCTTTGGGGCTCTTCAAAGGGATAAAGATGTATTTTTAACTTCAGGCAGCTTCATTTTGTGTGTGTGGTGCTTTTTTCTTCTTGTAGCTCTGGAAGTGGCAGGTTGTTTTTAAGCCCCTCTGTTTCTCAGCCATGTCAGTGGAGGTGCCTGGAGGTCTTAAACCAGGTCCCCAAAAATTTCAGCACTGGAAACGGGTAGCCACTTTTGAACATGTCGGCGAGACGGTGCAGCTCCCTACAGACGTTAGCTGATGGACATTTGAACATGCTTTCACCTCAGCCAAGTCCTCGCCCCATTGAAGCCAATGGGAATTTTCCTTGAAAAAGGCCATAAAGAAATCATTTTCTTGGCATAGAGAGAGGTGTTTCATGAGCTTCTCATCAGTGTTCAGGAGAACTTTAGCTATCTGCTTTGATTTTTGCTACACTTGTCCCACCCTGCACAAAGTGCTCTCTACCTTTTGATCCAAAATAGCAAAGGAGAAGTTTTCCACATGCCATAGGAAAATGGAGGAACTATAAAACTTAATTGTTTTGGAGTTTGGCACCACTCTGTTCGCAAATATATTTAGCGTGAATTGAAATTGGTCAGCAAAAGGGCGTTTTCCAGGATGACAAATGGATTAGGGTTGTATATCTGAGGCAATTGCATACCTGCCCATCCCATGCCGGTGGGGTTGGTGGGTGACTTAGTTGGTTTGTGGATAGTCATAAGCAAGCACGCACAACTTGCTTTTAAAAACTGCCCAAAAAAAGCATTATCTGGCTGAAGAAGGCATTGTTTGGCTCTTGGCATGCTCTGTGGTCTCCCAGCCCCAAGGCTTGATGTCTCCACTCTTGTTGTTGCTACCCAGCCCATTTGCTCTTTGAAACGTGGTTCGTCACACCTGACACTTGGCCTCCTGCTGTGCACGCAGCTCATCCGTGAAGGTAACACCAGTGCTTTGCACGTGACGCCAGCCTCTTCTGTCCCATCTCCCTTCACCAGTGTTTAAGGTCACCCTGCAAGCCCCAGGTGAGGAGAGCTCCTCCCAAGAGCAGCACTGGATTTGGGACAGGGAAAAGCTGTGGTGGGGCTTCACATCAGCCCCAGGTGAGTCAGCCCAGCTTGGCAGCAGGGCAAAGGTATGGCTCACTGTGGCTGGCTTAGCCTTGGAGAGCTTGCAGCTGATAGCAGCTTAGACCTTCCTGTGATAGCGTCCGGGGAGCCAAGAACAATCTCTCCTGTCCCTGGGTGTGTTCATGCACATGGGCTTGCACACTCTGCTCCCATCTGTGGTTTTCTTTGGGCTGACATTTGTTAGCATTGGAAAGTGAGAAAAATGAGCAAAAATATTATCAGAAGCAGGTTTTGTGAATGAATCAGCAGACAAGAGGCTTACCAGCTCGCCTTCATTTACTAGCACAGTGCTTATTTGGGCAGATGTCTATATATTTTAGTTGGAGGCAGGAAGGAGCGAGAATCGTTGGGAGAAGGCACTGCTTCCAGTTTGCTGCTTTTCTGTCAGTTTGTACCATCAATTTTTCTGAATGAAGCAGTGGACTGCAACGTGTCTGAGATGCTGCCCTGCTGCACTCCCGTTCTTTTGCTGTTGTTGACAGCTTGGTGGACACCAAGGAGAGGAGCACAAAAGATGCTGGAAAGCTAAAACCTTCCTAAGCAGCTTGTTGGGTGTCAGAACCTGGCCAGCCTTGCCCGTCTCTTGCACAGTGCTTTTTCATTTGATCCTGTCTGAAGAGCAGCCTCATGGCCTTCTCTCTTCTCACTATGTGTTTCTAATTAACGGGGAGACTGGTGTATAAACAGAAGATTCCTGCTCAAAACATTCCTTGTCCGGCTGCTAGGATGACAGCCAGATGGCAAACGCCAGGCAACAGCCCAGACTTTGAGCTTGCCCATCTGGCTATCAAACCTGGTCCCAGTTCTCACCTGGAACCAGTACTGAGGAAAGCCATGGACTTCGCCAAATTGGTTTTGCCCATGTTTGCTTTTCACTTGCTACTTAAGCAGCTGAAAGCCTGCAGACCAAACACATTTAGTATTTCTGGGAAGTGGGATGATCCCAGTATTGGGAGATCTGAGTCCAAAATGGTGAGGAAGTTCGAAAGGACACTGGACAAATCCATTGAGGGATGGGTCTGTCAGTGGCTTTTAAATCCTGTGGGTAAAATGCAGTCTTCAGCCATGAAAGTGCTTTTACTGCTGGTCTGCAGCACAAATTAGGAGTGGTCCTTCTGATATGTGTCCCCAAGCAGCTGCTGATGGTCTCTTGGGGATGGCATGCTCGGCTGGGGTGGCTCTTTGGTCCAGCCCACTTGGGCCATTCTCTTGCCATCGGTCTGCAGGCAGCTGCACATTTGCTGAGTAAGTTCAGACAAAACTTTTCTCGCAGTTCCCCTTGTGTGAGCCTGGGGTTGTAACACCTGAAAAGAGCTTGGAAAGCTATGGCAGAGATAGAACACTTATTATTATGATTTTTCACTCTCTGTCATGACAGTAGAGCTATGCCCTGACAAAACATCACGATGCAGCTTCTGGGAAAAAAAAAAGTTAGAATGTGTAAACATTCTGTATGCTTGGTCTTCCATGAAGCACGAGAGATCCAGAAATTAAGCGTTGTTATGCAAGCTAAAGCCTTGCTTGCCCTCTATCATGTATGGTTTGATGTGATTTCTTCTATATAAGTGCCTGAGTTCTATAGTGCTGGAAATATGAAATCAGAGGTGCCAGAGAGAATGCTGGTGTTGGGAGGCTAAGTGATAAAGTTCCTCCTTTGCATATGCTAAAAGACACTTTATGTTTGTCACCACTGTAGGACCAGAATGGCCTGGTCTGTCACTGGTGTAGGACCTGTGGAGCTGCTGAAGAGCTCCTATATGCAGAGATATATACAGAGATGTACTTAGCCTGGGTTATTGTGGTGAGAGGTGATGTGCGTGCAAGGGCTGACTCATAATTTGGGCTCAAAGGACCTCTAGAGGTCTTGGTCCAAGCCTCTGCTTAAAGCAGGGCCAGCTTCAAAGTTAGATCCAGCTACAGTGTTAGACATGCGTGCTCAGCCAGATCAGACCAGGCACCAAGGAGGGGTCAGCTGTCACCTTCTGGGCTTCTGGAGAAAGCAGGAGGAATTGAGATCTGTCTTTGCCGCCACAAAGTTCAAAGGGACTGGTGTCTGCAGCACTGTGACTGTTGTGTGGAAAAAGGCCAGTGTTTATCCCCAGATTTCTGCTAACTGATTTTGAAATTGCTGAATTTGCCAGGGGTTGTGCAGCTTGTAGCAGTGGCAGAGTTGGGTCCAGGACATGTGAGGTTGTCCCACGGTCAGCAGAAATGGCAAAATGCAGGAGTAGGTGGAAGCTAAATGAGTAATGCACTGTATGACAAATGATGTGAAAGATCGTACGGCAAGGATGATCACTGAAATGACAGGATCTCTGAGGGAAATTAGGTGGCTATAAAACAGAGGAGAGGTATTTTTGAAAGCAGGCCTGAGAATTTATTTTAGCACATTAATATTGAATAAGTATTCCTGGAGATACTCTGGGGGATGATAGATGGACTTAAGGTATTGTTACTAATCACTGTGGTTTTGAGTTTTGGAGTTGAAGTACACTTGGCATCCTCAACCCAACTGGACTTCTGATGGGAAAATTACATTCTTCGGGAAGTAATTTAGAAGGTCAAAGAAAAACCAGAAAGAACCTCTCCAGCAGCTATTTCCCCTGCTCTCTAAACTGTCTTTTTACTGTGGTAATAACTCCAGAGTGAAAGGATCTATTCTCACCTTCCAGATGAAAGGGCTAATGCAATTTAAATTTCTTTTCATGCAACGATTTTATGGCTTGGTAGCCAGCCACACTTGAAAGCAATCCAGGATGGGATGAACACGTGAGAGAGTGCTTGGCTGAGCTTGATCCTTTCCTTGTCTGCCCTGTCTCCTGCAGATAATGGCGATGACCGGTCTGAGAGCATCCTTGCCGAGAACCACGTGGATGGCACCCCAGGGATCTTGAGCGGAGCTGGTGGGAGGAAGCCCATGAAGACGGGCATGAAGGAGCTGGCGGTGATGAGGGAGAAGGTGAATGAGCAGCAGCGGCAGATGGGCAAAGTCGGCAAGGCTCATCACAACCACGAGGACTCGAAGAAGTCGCGGCTGTCGACGGGCAGGGTGAGAGGGCAGGGACTGTGGGGGGCTCATGGCAGCTGCGGGCTTGCTGGGGAAACGCTTTGCTGGGGAAACGCTGGGTGCAAAAGCCTTAGTGACATTTGCAACAAACTGTCTTAAAAAAAAAAAAAAAAAGAGAAAGAAAAAGAAAAAGGGGGGAAGGGGTGGAGGAAGAAAAAGGAAAAGCAAACGTTTATTTTGGCCTGAAGCTGTGGCTGAACACACCATCTGATGAACTTTGATGTGCTGGCAAGGAAGCATTATTTTCATTGCAGCTTCACCTCCTGACAGCAGAGCTGGGGCAGGGGGGTCCCGCTGGCTCAACACCCACCTCTGCAGGGGTGTGAGCTGCCCTTTGCCTGAGGACTGGCTTTCTCACACCCTTTTTCCCTAAGCAAGTGCCAGGGATGGCCCAGCGGGATTTGGGGGGGTGAGAGAGTGCCTGCTGCAAGGCAGTCCCAGTGCGTATTACGGGGTCCCAGAGCCCCTGAGGATGGGCTGTGGGGCTGTCATATAGCAGGGGAAGTGCCCAGAGTCCTCCCTGTCCCTTTCTTCCCTGTCTCACTGCCCTCCAGTCCTTGGCTGTGGTTTCCCTCTAGTGGGCANCTGTCACCTTCTGGGCTTCTGGAGAAAGCAGGAGGAATTGAGATCTGTCTTTGCCGCCACAAAGTTCAAAGGGACTGGTGTCTGCAGCACTGTGACTGTTGTGTGGAAAAAGGCCAGTGTTTATCCCCAGATTTCTGCTAACTGATTTTGAAATTGCTGAATTTGCCAGGGGTTGTGCAGCTTGTAGCAGTGGCAGAGTTGGGTCCAGGACATGTGAGGTTGTCCCACGGTCAGCAGAAATGGCAAAATGCAGGAGTAGGTGGAAGCTAAATGAGTAATGCACTGTATGACAAATGATGTGAAAGATCGTACGGCAAGGATGATCACTGAAATGACAGGATCTCTGAGGGAAATTAGGTGGCTATAAAACAGAGGAGAGGTATTTTTGAAAGCAGGCCTGAGAATTTATTTTAGCACATTAATATTGAATAAGTATTCCTGGAGATACTCTGGGGGATGATAGATGGACTTAAGGTATTGTTACTAATCACTGTGGTTTTGAGTTTTGGAGTTGAAGTACACTTGGCATCCTCAACCCAACTGGACTTCTGATGGGAAAATTACATTCTTCGGGAAGTAATTTAGAAGGTCAAAGAAAAACCAGAAAGAACCTCTCCAGCAGCTATTTCCCCTGCTCTCTAAACTGTCTTTTTACTGTGGTAATAACTCCAGAGTGAAAGGATCTATTCTCACCTTCCAGATGAAAGGGCTAATGCAATTTAAATTTCTTTTCATGCAACGATTTTATGGCTTGGTAGCCAGCCACACTTGAAAGCAATCCAGGATGGGATGAACACGTGAGAGAGTGCTTGGCTGAGCTTGATCCTTTCCTTGTCTGCCCTGTCTCCTGCAGATAATGGCGATGACCGGTCTGAGAGCATCCTTGCCGAGAACCACGTGGATGGCACCCCAGGGATCTTGAGCGGAGCTGGTGGGAGGAAGCCCATGAAGACGGGCATGAAGGAGCTGGCGGTGATGAGGGAGAAGGTGAATGAGCAGCAGCGGCAGATGGGCAAAGTCGGCAAGGCTCATCACAACCACGAGGACTCGAAGAAGTCGCGGCTGTCGACGGGCAGGGTGAGAGGGCAGGGACTGTGGGGGGCTCATGGCAGNGCAAGGAAGCATTATTTTCATTGCAGCTTCACCTCCTGACAGCAGAGCTGGGGCAGGGGGGTCCCGCTGGCTCAACACCCACCTCTGCAGGGGTGTGAGCTGCCCTTTGCCTGAGGACTGGCTTTCTCACACCCTTTTTCCCTAAGCAAGTGCCAGGGATGGCCCAGCGGGATTTGGGGGGGTGAGAGAGTGCCTGCTGCAAGGCAGTCCCAGTGCGTATTACGGGGTCCCAGAGCCCCTGAGGATGGGCTGTGGGGCTGTCATATAGCAGGGGAAGTGCCCAGAGTCCTCCCTGTCCCTTTCTTCCCTGTCTCACTGCCCTCCAGTCCTTGGCTGTGGTTTCCCTCTAGTGGGCAGCTTGATCAAGGCAACTGGATGGGATAGGGATGAAAAGCCACCACAGAAGGTCTGTAATACATATCTCTATACACATATGGAGTATTTATATCTGGGGAGCGCAGGGACAGAAAACAGCTTTAAAAGAGAACCTTCACCCCTTCCAAGGAACAGGCACAGCAGAGGTTCAAAACAGTGAAGGCACCATCAACTTAGGGAGCTCCAACACTGCTGCTGATGCTTTGGGGAAAACAACCAACCAACCAACNTCTGCAGCACTGTGACTGTTGTGTGGAAAAAGGCCAGTGTTTATCCCCAGATTTCTGCTAACTGATTTTGAAATTGCTGAATTTGCCAGGGGTTGTGCAGCTTGTAGCAGTGGCAGAGTTGGGTCCAGGACATGTGAGGTTGTCCCACGGTCAGCAGAAATGGCAAAATGCAGGAGTAGGTGGAAGCTAAATGAGTAATGCACTGTATGACAAATGATGTGAAAGATCGTACGGCAAGGATGATCACTGAAATGACAGGATCTCTGAGGGAAATTAGGTGGCTATAAAACAGAGGAGAGGTATTTTTGAAAGCAGGCCTGAGAATTTATTTTAGCACATTAATATTGAATAAGTATTCCTGGAGATACTCTGGGGGATGATAGATGGACTTAAGGTATTGTTACTAATCACTGTGGTTTTGAGTTTTGGAGTTGAAGTACACTTGGCATCCTCAACCCAACTGGACTTCTGATGGGAAAATTACATTCTTCGGGAAGTAATTTAGAAGGTCAAAGAAAAACCAGAAAGAACCTCTCCAGCAGCTATTTCCCCTGCTCTCTAAACTGTCTTTTTACTGTGGTAATAACTCCAGAGTGAAAGGATCTATTCTCACCTTCCAGATGAAAGGGCTAATGCAATTTAAATTTCTTTTCATGCAACGATTTTATGGCTTGGTAGCCAGCCACACTTGAAAGCAATCCAGGATGGGATGAACACGTGAGAGAGTGCTTGGCTGAGCTTGATCCTTTCCTTGTCTGCCCTGTCTCCTGCAGATAATGGCGATGACCGGTCTGAGAGCATCCTTGCCGAGAACCACGTGGATGGCACCCCAGGGATCTTGAGCGGAGCTGGTGGGAGGAAGCCCATGAAGACGGGCATGAAGGAGCTGGCGGTGATGAGGGAGAAGGTGAATGAGCAGCAGCGGCAGATGGGCAAAGTCGGCAAGGCTCATCACAACCACGAGGACTCGAAGAAGTCGCGGCTGTCGACGGGCAGGGTGAGAGGGCAGGGACTGTGGGGGGCTCATGGCAGCTGCGGGCTTGCTGGGGAAACGCTTTGCTGGGGAAACGCTGGGTGCAAAAGCCTTAGTGACATTTGCAACAAACTGTCTTAAAAAAAAAAAAAAA
>VWYH01000883.1:159341-178661 GCA_013399365.1 Pampusana beccarii
GCCAGGGATGGCCCAGCGGGATTTGGGGGGGTGAGAGAGTGCCTGCTGCAAGGCAGTCCCAGTGCGTATTACGGGGTCCCAGAGCCCCTGAGGATGGGCTGTGGGGCTGTCATATAGCAGGGGAAGTGCCCAGAGTCCTCCCTGTCCCTTTCTTCCCTGTCTCACTGCCCTCCAGTCCTTGGCTGTGGTTTCCCTCTAGTGGGCAGCTTGATCAAGGCAACTGGATGGGATAGGGATGAAAAGCCACCACAGAAGGTCTGTAATACATATCTCTATACACATATGGAGTATTTATATCTGGGGAGCGCAGGGACAGAAAACAGCTTTAAAAGAGAACCTTCACCCCTTCCAAGGAACAGGCACAGCAGAGGTTCAAAACAGTGAAGGCACCATCAACTTAGGGAGCTCCAACACTGCTGCTGATGCTTTGGGGAAAACAACCAACCAACCAACCAAACACAGCAACTCCAGAATCAGAGAAGCAGAGAGGTGTGGACTCACTCTGGCTTACATCAGCTGTAATTCAGCCAGACTGCCTTGGCTGGGAGCCCTGGCTTGGAGGTGCTGTGGAGCAAAAGGGTACCTCCGGAGGCTGGCTTTGATGGGTGCCCTCCTTCCTGGGGCTTCCCTTCCACTCCCATGGGGTCTCACATGCCTTGAGTTACAGTTCTGAGCCAAAACAGCATCACAGGTGTGGGGTCTGGGCCATGCTCATGGAAACCTTCCTGATCTGTCTGAACTAGTAGTGCTTCACATCACTTGTCACCACCAGTGGGACCCAAGGGAGCATCTCTGAGGCTTCTCCTCCTCTGTGCCTCCAGGGCCTGTGACCTGGTGTCATGTTGGCTCCTGGCCATGTGAGGCACATGGTACATGGGCGAGATGTGCGTGTCTTCCTGCGTGGATCTCCACACAACAGCATGTGTGGACGTGCAGCACTCTGATTTTGGGTTCCTGCAGGTGAAGTCTGTAGCAGGACCCAGTAGCAACAGCAAACCTGTGTCAGGAGGAGGTACACATGGGTGTTCATCCCTCTTGGTGTGTCTGTTGTCTAAAGTGTTGACATTGAATGGTGCTGTTGCCCTGCTTATTTTTTTGGTTTTGTTTTCTGCTTTCTGGGGTCTTTTCAGACCCCTTGTCAGCAGGAGCTGGATCAGGTCCTGGAGCGTATCTCCACTATGCGGCTGCCGGATGAGCGGGGTCCACTGGAGCACCTCTACTCCCTCCACATCCCCAACTGCGACAAGCATGGCTTGTACAATCTCAAACAGGTAAGTGGGGAGACCCAGAGCCCCAGGGCTGGCCGCACGCCCAGTAGGAGCCCTTGGCTTAACATGTGTCCCCTTGTGTGCAGCCATGGGTTCACACACAGCTCAGGGCTGGGCTGATGTCACTTTACTGACACCTAGGTGCATCTGCAGCCACAGGCTAGCAAGTGGAGACGAGACCCACATCTGTGCTTGCCTGTGGGGAGTCGAAAAATGGAGTATTTGTTTAGTTCAGAGCCTCGTCTTCCCCACAAAAGGTGCTTATCTGTCCGTGTCTGCTCTCATGTGCTTTGAGCCAAGTCTTGTTCTGGCTGGGCCCTGCTACAGGGGAAAAGCAGAGAGCGGCTGAATGCTGGCCAGTCCTGCAGATGAAGCAGAAAGCACTTCTTCTGGGGTCAGGAAGGTTTCTAGCACACTTTACTGTTTTTTCTCCGCAAATTGAGGCTGGTTCCACAGCTCCAGGAAGGATTTCTGCCAGGTGAGGTGGGGGCTGGGGTGCAGCATCCATCTGAAAGTATTTACAGGGCCCAAAAGGACTCAAATGACTTAATGTGTGTCTGAATTTTGACTTCTTGGCTTCATTCGTGCAAAACCAGCAGGTGTCAGCAGCTGAGGCATGGGAAAAAGAAGTCAGGAAAAACCTCTTGGGCAGCAAAACACCAGCTTGTCCAGGGTTGACTGGCAGCCACATGTGAATAGTACCTGGATATGAGCAATCCTTACAGCTATATGTAACTGAGAATTTGAAGGGGACCTCAGAAAACCTGCTGTTTTCATGGTTAAGCCTTTTTCTTGGGGCTACTTCTACCCCTTGATCATGAGCATTTAAAAAAATGCATTAAAAGAAGTAGGATGCTCTGAGATAATCTCTCTCCCTCCCTTCCCTCTTCCCTGTTCTGTCTGGACCCTCATCCTGTGCCTCCCCCTGAAGAGCCCCACGGGCTGGCTGGATCCACCAGCAGGAGCACACTTGGAAGGGGTGCATGGAGCAGAGCAGGCAAACTCCCCATAAGGAGATGAGCAGTGTCTGGGGAATGAGCATGGGCAATGCAGTGATGCATCGTGTGCTACAAAAGAAAATACAGTCTCTGCTGCTCCTTGTGCCTGAGAAACAAGTCTGCCTGCACTGAAGGGTGCAGAGAGGTTACACAGTGGTCACTGCTGCAGAAAATAGAGGGGATAGAAGTCACTTTCTCTTCTCCCCCCAACCCTGCCCTGGTTAAGAGCAAACAAGGCAAATGTGAAGTGATACCCATTTCTCTCCCCGCTGGGTTTCTGGGGCTGAGCATCAGCTCCTTTTCATTTGCTGGGAAGCAGGTGCCAACAAAAGCATTCCTAGTTGCTCCCACCTCCTGTGGCCAGCACTTGGGTGGGGGGTGCCTGGATGCACTCTCCTGCTGGGAAAGCTTTTTATTCCTCTCTTTTTATGGTTTTTATTCCCATGAGAAAGGCTGCATTTTTACCTCAGTCCAGCTGCAGAAAGTGGCTTGAATTCGGCTTTACAGAGTGCATGCAGGGCCTGACCTCCTGGAGTAACCTCTGTGTCTCCCACTATGCCCTATTCAGAGATGTATCTGCTGGGGATGGGGGGAATGAGCATCAGGTTTTTGAACCTGTGTCTGCAACCCTACCAGGGCAGGAGGTGAATGATAAGCTTCTCTCTAACCAGACCAGGCTGGGGGGTGCAGAGTCCAAGTCCAGATGCACATGGGTCTCTACCTCTGTTCTGGCATAGAGTGAAACCCTGTTTGGAAACATGTTTGTGTCTGGCTGTGGGGGCCTCGCTCTCATGCTTCAGTTTGTTTAGCCCAATTTGCAGGTGAGAAGAAGCTTGCACAGCTCCTCTATCAGTCTGTCCCACCCCTCTTCCCCCAGGGATTTTTGGCTCCATGGATGCTGCCATCCACAGCTGACAGAGTGTGATGTACCTCGGGGGCAGTTGTCCTCATGGTTGATTAAAATTGGCTTCTTGGCCCCTGGGGGAAGGGGTCCAGCCCTCAGCCTGGACTGCTGGGGCAGCACAGACCCTGGGGTGTCTGAGCGCAGCATGCATGAATCTTGTCTAAATTCAAGCTAGTGCCAAATTGCTGGAGCAACCCCAGCTCTGCCTGTGTTTGGTCTTTAGGCTGGTGGGGCTGGGAAGGGGGGTGTTTTGTCCCCCTGTTTCCTCAACTGATGCCTGCCCTGTCCCCCTCTGATGTAGTGCAAGATGTCGGTGAACGGGAAGCGGGGCGAGTGCTGGTGTGTGGACCCCATCCACGGGAAGGTGATCCAGGGCGCACCCACCATCCGCGGGGACCCCGAGTGCCACCTCTTCTACACAGCCCACGAGCAGGAGGACCGGGGAGCACATGCCCTACGGAGCCAGTAGACGGATGTGATCCTGCTTCCTGGACGCAGTTCACCATGGCCCCGGTGCTGGATCTTACATGGGTTTCAGCGTGTCTCTTTAGGCTCTGGAAGAGACTGGGGTTGTGTCCTGTGTGCTGCCCTCCTTCTACTGCTGCCTGGCTCCTGGGGAGGGGAGGGACAATGGGAGGGGAAGGGCGGTGGGGGGGTTGCAAGGAGAAGGGACTGCTTTCGTATAGCCTTTCACCCAACATAAGCCAGAGAACCGGTCTTTTTTTGCTCCTCGCCCTGTGGCCCTGCCCTCCCTGCTGCTTTGTGGCATCTTCCCGCACCCTCCAGCACAGAGTGTTGTGTGCTTCCCGATACCTCCCAGGGGACAAAACCCCTTGCCATGGGTGGGAGGGGGCCTAAAAGCAAAGGAAAACAAAACACCCTTTTCCCCCCCTCTTTCCCTCCTTTCCCCAAGACCAAAGACTGTAAATACTGTGTCTCCTGCCTCTTGTGTCTTGCCGGTCCCCTGTGCCCCAGCCCAGCCATCGGTCCTGGTGTGGGATGCAGTCTGGGAGGGGGGAAGAGAGGGAAGGAAGCCCCCAGCTAGAACGTGCATCCCTCAGTGAGCCATCATCAAGGGAAAGGGTTAGGGATGAGGCAGCCCAAGCCTTCAAATACCCCTGGGTGCTGCCGTTCCCAGTGCTGGGGCACAGCCAGACCTACAGGGACCCGGCTCCAGTTGCTGGTCCAGGAGGATGGGGCCTCTGGGTGATGGTGAAGCTAAATGCTTGGTTTTCCAAGGGGTTCGAAGGGCTATTGCCCAGAATTCCTTAGAATCAGCTTATGCAGAGGGAGTTAAAGTGAACTTGTTGGGGCTGCTTGGAAGGATGCCTGTGTAGATTTAGGACAAGCCAGGGAGTGTCTGTCTCTCTTTCTTTCTCTCTCATGCATTCTTTTTTTCTAGATAGGAAAAAAAACCCATCTAAAACCTGCACTCCCAAGCAGCTGCCTTTGTCCCTCCATTTTTGCTTGGGACTGGAGTGAGCATCTGCTATTCAGCACACACTTTTTCTTCTTCCTTTTTTTTTTTTTTTTGTAAGTAACTTACAGTGTATATCTTGCTTTGTAAAGGGCCTGACACACACATGCCGCCCTGCTCACACACATATCTGTGTAGATTAAATCCAAGGAATTCCAGGTGCTCTGAGAGGTTTTGTGCTGGACGTGCTGCTCAGAGGAGAGATGTTTCTTTGCTGTTATTTCACCTGTTTATTTCTTTCTGTACAGAACACAACGATGGTGAGAGTAAGTAACTTCCCTGTTGCCTAAGCAAGGAGATTTTTTAAAATTTTCTTCCTTTCTTGTTTGTTTGTTTGCTTTCCTTTTTTAATATGGATACCATTTTCAGATCAATTGTGGAAATCCTCTCCTTGCAGAAAAAGTTTCACGCTTTCCTTAAATGAAAGCTGGGGTAGGGCGGAGGGAAGGGGGAATAAAGCATCTCCTAATTTCTGGTAAAAGCTTCTGAGTAGCAAACAGCCTCCAGACCCCAGGTCCCTCCAGGGGGTATGGTTGAACAGGGTGCTAGAAGGAGGAAGGACTTTGGACTGGATA
Organism: Pampusana beccarii; assembly: GCA_013399365.1. Lineage (NCBI taxonomy): Eukaryota > Metazoa > Chordata > Aves > Columbiformes > Columbidae > Pampusana > Pampusana beccarii. The sequence continues at coordinate 164,564 of VWYH01000883.1, forward strand.
AGGAAAAGCAAAAAGCCCAATAGGCACTGGCAGAAGGGAAGAGCTGGCGCTTGTAGCTTTTTCCTCCCTTTTTGGCCCCACATTTCAGATCCCAAGTGCAAAGGGCACAGGTGGTCTCTGCAGATTAAGCCCCTCATGATTTTTCAGGGGTTTGGATGTGGCAGTGGAGGAGACAGGGCAAGGAGCCCCTTTGGAAAGTTGGGAGTGGGGGTGTGTGCACATGGATGTGTATGTGTATGAGAGGGAGTGAGAGCATGTGAGAAATGAAACACACCTGCATGCAAAGCCAAGTAACTGTAAAAATGCTACCTGTTTTCTGTTAACATCTGAGGGTGTTCTGCTTTTTCATGTAAACCTTTGCACATGCTGGCTCACATCTGCAGTTTGTACTTTTTGTTTTGTTTAGGAATCAGGAAGTTTTGTGTTTTTCTTTTTCTCTTTTGGAAAAGCTGAGCTGCATAAAGTTGGAATAAATTAAATGGGATGCCAGAAAACTGTCATCTTCCCCCTCCCCACTCCTCTCTATTCACAGGACATGTTTCCTGATGCATCACATGTAAAATTTGGCCTGTTCAGCTTTTGTCCTGGGAGCGTTTAAACATCAGGTACTGGTCCCAGTTGGATGCGTGGGGAGGAACTGGTGTCACTTGTCTGTTGGCCTGCTGCATTCCTGCTCCACACATGGTACCTTGTGAATCTGCAAAATGCAACAGTGCCCTCCAGTCATTTTGAGTTGGCATCTGGCTGGCACATGTGTGGAGACCATCTCCCTTCCTGACAGCAGCTATATTGGGTGGAGAAGGGTGGTTGTGTCCTGCTTTGCTGGGTGAAGGGCAACGTGAATGCCCTGTCTGGTATGATGCTCATGGAGCTCCCTGAGCTGATAAGAGGCTGCATGAGAGTGGTGCTTTCCTGCTGCTTGTGTAGGGGAGCAGCTTTGCAAGGAAAGGTCGCTCCTCCCCAGTGCAGGGAGCTCAGGAACCTTGGCAGATGCTTGGGCAAAAGAGAAGGGAGGTCTGCTCTTCCAGCTTCCCAACCTGGGAATTTCAGGGGCTTCGTGAGTTGATAGGTGCATCTAACCATGCTGTTTATTAGCTGTCGGATGGACCTGTTCTCCATTAATCATAAGGGCTCCTTTAAATATCTTGCTGTAGTTTTGGCTCAGGAGGTGCTGTGTGGGGAGGTTATGCCAGTAGCAATGTGGAGCACAAAGGTGCTCCAAACCAGGTGCTGCCCAGAGAGGGCTGGGGGTGGCAGAGGGGCCTGAGCGCAGAGCCCAGCCATGCCTGGGACCATGCGCTGCTTCAAGGGCTGGAGGTGGCCTTTGCAGCTGAGTCAAGATCCTGAGGGGGGCAGGAGCTCTCAGCCCAGCAAAGAGGGCTTGCAGCCAGCCAGGCTCCTTGCAGAGGGGCAGGGACTCAGCTGTAAGGCAAGGGGAGCAAAGAGCTGCTGGTTGGGTTTCACCAGGGCTGCAAAACAGCCTTGAAGGCTCTTTGTGTGTATGTGATGGGTTTCACTGCTTGGATTCTGGCACTGAGGTTTCTTCTGGTCTGCCTTCGGTAATTACTCTAGGTAATCAGGTGTGCGGTCAGGCATTGGGACTTGGCCAGCAGCATATGAGGTACTAGTCGAAACCTCAGCAGCTCTGGTATACAGAAACAAAACTCTCTGTGCTGCCCAACTACATTTGTAGTATAGCATAAAAATTTTACAGAAGTATAACATAAATAATATTTAATATAAATAATTAGTATATGGCTATATGGTTGTATCTATGTATAGCTGTATCGTGTGGGTAGGAGTATGATTTGCTAGTCCAGTAGGTGGGGGCGGGGGGCGGGGACGAGCTCTGACTTTCTGGGTGGAAAAGCCCGTTTTCAGTGCCTGTGTGGCCGGCAGCGGCAGCGCCGCCCTGCAGCGCCCCCTGCTGGCCGCTGCGGCGCCGTGCGCCTCCTGCTCTGTGGGGTGCGCGGGGGGAGCGGGCTCAGCCTTGCGGGGTAGCGTGGGGGGCAGCGGGGTGCAGACCCTTCTACATCGCTGGCTTGGGGCAACAGGTTTGGCCCCAGCTGTGCTTTGGGGTGACAAAGCCACTGGGACCGGGTGGCTGTGCCAGCCCCGAGTGGTGTAAATAGGATGAGGGCTGCGTGTTACCACATCCCTGGGAACCCGCGGTCCCCAGTGGGGGCCAAAGGAGACGATTTTGCCTCCCACCCTGCTCTGGACACATGAGGTGATGATGGCAGCCAGGCAAATGGGGGGTATATGGGCACAGGAGGAGGGAGATGAGGGGGTGAGTGAGGGGATGAAGGGTGACATGGGCAGAGGGAGGGGTCAGATCCAGCACTGAGGAGGACATGGGGCAGTGGGAAGGGCCACCAAGGGCTGCCACGAGGTGTCTGAGGACCATAGTCGGGCTGGGCTGCCACAGGGATGCTCCTGCCCACTGGGGCTCTGGGGCAAATCTTCCCAGATTGAGCCTGGAGAGGTATGAGGGTCAAACATCATGTCAGGTCCCAAACTGTGGCTGTGACAGCAGCTGTGTGCTCAGCAGCACCAGCAGGCAGGCCCTCTCCCCCCATAACCCAGCTGAATGCAGGTGCTGTGCCCCACCGCCGCATCCATGCAAATAAATCGATTAGAAAAAAAAAAAAAATAGGGCAGGTCTGCTTTAAGGATGCTCTAAACTCAAACTTGCAATTTTACTACTGGCTTAACACATTGCTCCGGTATCAAAAGCTTTCCTAAACCGTTGCCACCATGCTACCCTGCGCCCTGTACCTCCCTGAGCACCCCTATGGAGCTGGCTGAGCCCCCTGGGGCACAGGACAGCTGGCTGAGGGATGCTCAAGGCCAGATCAGTGCACTGGCAGGCCCCAGCATGCAGATGCTCCACGAGGGTCAGGCACAAGCTAACTGAATGCATAACTTTATTAAATAAATGCTTTGTCATGAGAAAAGACAAAGATCAAAGAGTAACATAAATTATAAGTTGAATAAATAGTATACAGCAATCTTCACTTTTTTTAATAAAATGTGAGATTTTTTTTTTTAAAGTACAAAATGCTAAACAGAGCATTAAGCTCTTCTTCCATTGTCAGTTTTTCACAAACTGCTTTTTTTTTTCCCACCAGTAAGATTATGAGTATTTCTTGTTTACTGGAAAAAAAAAAAAACAAACAACAACAAAACCAAAACAAAATGAAACAACAGAGCTACCGTATGTATGTAAAGCTATAAACAGCTACCGTAAAATGTGTAGTGAGTATTGCTTAAAGATAAAAACCAGGCAGGAAACTCGGAATCTGGTGTGTTTTAACAACTGCGTTACAATGGTGGGTAACGTGCGCGGTGACATCTGTCCCAGTGGCAGTGGGGGGGCTGGTGGGGCTGGGGAGCGGGGCATAGTAGGCAGGGCTCCTAGCCAGGGCCAGGACAGCACTCTGGAAGCGAGGTGAACTGTCGGTCCTTAAATATACAATGCTCCGTTTGGGAAAAAAAAAAAAACACATCATCAACAACAACAACAAAAAAACCCCTAAAAAATAAGTTTTCATGGGGAAGGGGGCAAAAAGAGAAGGGGGAAGAGAGAGCACAGAAATAGTGCAAAATGCTCTTGTACTAGTGGTTTTCAAAGTCCACTGCAGTACAGACATGGGGTAGCCCAGCCACTGAGCGCCGATCCCTGGGGAGATGTGGTGGAAGGGCTGTCCTGACCCCTGCGCCATTCTTTTCCTCTCCTTCCCAGCCAGCATCCTGGGTATTGGAGTGGGCTTGGTGCAAACACGCCAGAGACGCCCCAAACCTCACACCTCCCTCTGATGCATGAATCACCAGCATCTCCCCATATGCCTTAGCCTTCTCTGCCCTCCCCATCTCCCAAATCTGCCTCTTTTGGTTTTCTCACACCAAATGCAAAGGGGTGTTGCTGGGTGCTGAGAATGGGAGCACCTCGTCAGTGCCACCCCAGGGGGTGGCCAACCCCTCCTGAAGCTGCTCTTGCCCCCAGCCCAACCCCGGTCCTAAATACTAATGCAGCCTGCGAACAGCTTCGTCCACTGGGGATCCTCAAAGGAGCTCGGGGCCGAGGGGTTGTTTGGTGCCCCATCCCAGGATCCGAGGTGGCTCAGGAGGTTGAGGGTGGTGCAGCTCCCTCCTTGCATCCTCCTCCCCCCAGGCTGGTGGTGACAGGACAGGTGGTGCCATCCCAGTGCTAGATGTGCAGGGAAGAGGGAGGCTGCGCAGGATAGATTTTGGTGCTCTGGGACCCCCAGGGCCATCGCTGAGACAGGCCTTGTAGGGAGAGGTTGGGGAGGCACCCTGTGTCCCCTTCCCGGTGTCACTGTGGTGGTCACATCATGAGACCACCACCGGGCCCCTAGCTGGGCTGCATCCCCCACGAGCTGACCCTCACCCTGCAAAAGCATCGGGCCTGAAAAGACAAGGTCTGCAGGGAGCTGCTGTCGCTCTGCCCGCTCCCATCTCACCCCGGTGGCATGTCTTCTTTCTCTGCAGCCAAAGGCTTTCAAGTTTTGGGAAAAATCAAACAACAACAAACAAACAAACAAGAAAGCAAGAAAGAGTGAGAGAGAGGGAGGGAAGGGTCCTGGGAAAGGTGGTACTGGCCTATAACAGTCAGGAAGATTTTTGCAGGGGGATCAGTGAGCAGAGGAGATGGGAGAGTGGTGACAATGGTGACCTGTGGCCCTCGGGGTTGGCACAGGCTCCTCCTTTTCCTCCACCTGCCTTCTTTACCCCATTCTTCTCCCCAGCTTCACCGCACCATTAACCCCTCACGCTGGTCCAACCAACCCTGCTCCATTCAGCCCTGCAGAACCCAGAGGGGTCCCTCCCTTGGCCCCAGCACCTGCAGTGCTCCCCTCCAGAAATGCAGGTGTCACTCCACTCCTGCAGGTTTTTGGGGTGACAGAACTGCATTTGGTGGTGCCCCCTTTGTTTTGGCAAGGACAGAGGCCTCACCCAAACATGCCCCACCAGGTCTCGATGGAAGTCCATCAGAAAAACTCACCCCCACCTTAACTCCGGGGGAAATAACGGTGGGGCATCCAGTTCTGCCCTCAACTGGGGCAAATGTCCTGCTGGGTGCGGCCCATGGGGTGCTCAGAGGATCGATGTCATGCTGTGAGAGGCTAAGAGGGTTCCCAATCCGCGATGGAGAGGAGCCTCCGCTGGAGCCCCTTGATGTCGAATTCTCCTTGTCCCATCCCTGCTGGCAGGGATCTGTGGACCCTCTTTCCTCCCTGCCGAGCTCCAGCATGCTCAAAGGGGCTTCGGGGTTGCAGAAACCTCCCCCTGAGATCGGCCATGTCCTTTGGGTGGTGCTGTCTGCTGCCTCCAGCCGCGATGGTGGGATGTGGTCCCCAGTGGGCACGTGTTCACCCACTGGGACCACAGTGCCCAGACCCCACAGGTCGCTTTCCTTCCCTTTCTTTGCTGCAGCATCTCCTCTGAGCACTAACATCCTGGAGATCCTTGTCATGGGGAAATGAGAGGCAACAGTTCCAAAATGAAAAGTAAAAAATAAAAACAACAAAAAAGTCAAGGCGGCAGCTGAGGGCTGTCCCAGCACACCTGAGTCAGTGGGTCTCCGTGGCGTGGTGGCTGCTGTCACTCAACGAGGAGCTGGATCCCAGGCTAAAGGTGAGGGCCCATTGCAAGATCTTACTGCAGGTTGGTGGGAATCAGCTGTGGCAACATATGCAGGATCCTCAGTGTGAAAGGATGGAGATTGGCATTTTCCTACCCACAGGGAAGGCTATAAACCAGCCTTAACAAAAATCCAAGACAAAACCAAGTGTAGTTTGTTTTTTCCCCTGGAGCAAACTACATTTTTGGCTGTGAAAAAAATAAAATAAAAATCTCCATAGTTTTCTTCCTCATGGCGGCACAGCGTGGTGAAGAGTTTTGGCCCCAATCCCCCTGCCCCCACGCAGGGATGCTTCAGTCTGGACAGTGATGGAGTATCTGTGGGGTCAGCTTGGATGGAGCCCTTGGTGTTGGTGCGGCCCTGATCCCGCAGATACTGATGCTCCTCTGTAACTCTGCTCCTGTGCTTAGTCCGGGAGGCTATTATCCTTTTTTGGGAGCTGGCAGCATCTCTCCCCCTGCTTACAGCTAAGCCCTCCAGATTGCAGTTTTTGAAGTGAAGTTTTGCAAGGAGGAAAAGCCATATCCATGCACACATGCGCTTGGACGCATGCACAAATGCTTCCACAACTGGATGGACAACAGTCAGAGTTCCACTTGTCCAAAAAATATTTCTGACCTCCCATTTGAGAGGAACTGGACGGAGAAGGCTATCTTTCCTTTTTGGAGGGTTTCTTTTTGAAGTCCACAAATATTTTGGTGGGAAGCATTCATGCTGTTGCAGGGGCTGTGTCTCCCTCCCTGGCTCATCTCCAGACACGAAGTCAGCAGCCCCATGTCTCCTCCCAACATGTTGAAATCTGCCTGGATCCAGGGCGGTCGTTTGAGACTGAAGTCAAATCAAATTGACTCGAGTAAGTCCCAGCAATGTGGGATGTAGACTCTGGAGGACTGGAGTGAGGAGGGGGAAGGCTGGTAGCCGGCAAGGTTTTCTCTTGAGACTCTTTAGAAAATGAGTAGCTAACCCAAAAAAATAATAAAAAAAAATAACCCACCTGAAATCCATATTGGAAAATCACCAACTCCGAGAGCTTTGGGGTGGCTTCTTCTTGCGGCAGGGGGGCACAGGTTGTGTTGGGGAGAGGTGCAGGATGGCGTGGGACGGTGGGGTGGCCACGGCTGCCTTATCTCTGGCTCTGTCCTTTCCTTGCTGAGTCCTTGTTGTCAAGAGGCTGCTGTAGATTCCGAGTCCTCAGTTTCTTCAGGGTTTGTTTCTCTCCTTTTCTTTTCTTTTCTTTTCTTTTCTTTTCTTTTCTTTTCTTTTCTTTTCTTTTCTTTTCTTTTCTTTTCTTTTCTTTTCTTTTCTTTTCTTTCTTTCCGCTTTTCCTTTCTTTACTTCTTTCTTTCCCTTTCTCTTTCTTCTATTCCCTTCCATTCTCTTTTTTCTTTTCTTTCTTTTCTCTTTTTTCCTTTCTTTTTTTTCTTCTTACATGAGATGAAAGGAATCGGAGTCCCGGGGCGTGGGGAGGTGCAGAGGGGAGGGTGGGAAGGAGCCTGGGTAGGTGGTGATGGGGCGGAGGGAGGGGATGCGACTTCACTCCACGTTGCTGCTGTCGAACGCATGGCACTGCAGGTCTCCGCTCAGGTAGTCAGTCCCCGGCAGCTTCATGCCGTATTTGTCCACGCACCAACACAACCCACGCTTCCGGCCTCGGGAGGGTTTGCACTGGGGAGACACGCAAGGGCAGAGATCAGGAGATGACCACCAGCCGCCACGGGGCTCCCTCACGTTGGGGACCAGGATCAGACCTGCGCTTTGCCTCTTTCACCCCTGCGATGCAATCCCCTGGGTAGGACCTAGCTCCTGCTCTCTGCTTTCCACACATCTTCATCCCTGCTGCTACCCCAGCCCGGGGCCCTCTGACCTTTCCTTACCAGCTCCTTCAGGACGCTCGCTTGCCTCAGGCTGATGGCGCTTGAGCCGTCAGCAAGGGCCACCCGCCACCTGGAGATGCTCACAGCAAGCTCCCCACCAGCCCACCAGATGAAAAAATCCTCCATCCTTTCCAAGTGGGGCAGCAGCAGGGAAAAGCCTCCCCGACTGAGGAGCATCCCTCTGCAGGGCTCTTACCTGCTTCCTCTTGTAGAAGCCCTTTCGGTCACAGTTGGGGAGGTGGACAGCACGGGGGACCATCCGCTGGCTGCTCTTGAGCTCCTGCAGGGACGCCTCCATGTGCCTGCGGCAGGGGCCCTGCAGGCGGGGAGAAGATGGAGTGTGAGCAGGGGAGCACCTTGCAGCAAGCCTCCAGCCACGAGTGCCCCAGCTTCCCTGTCCGCCCACACCAGCACCCGCTCCCTATCCGGCACAGCCCTCCCGCAGCCCCTGCCCACGAGCCCTGCCGAGGTCAGGAGAAGGCACCCACCAGCTCAAACTCTTGCCGGAGCTCAGGGATGACAACGCGGGGGTGCGCCGTGTTCTCAGCCATGCCCACGAACTTGGCCAGGGTCAGCTTCTTCCGGCGGTCCTTCTTCAGGGCCTCAGCCTTGAGCTCGGAGAGGCGCCCATGCTTGGGCCGGTAGGCCTTGGGCGGGTAGGTCTCCTCTGTCATCTCTGACGTGGTTGGCTCCTCATGCTCTCGGGACTCCCGTTCTGGAAGAGGTACGAAATTGTCAGGTCTCCACGAGCTGATCAGGGCTTGCTTTTGGACAGAAAGCCTCCTGCCCCACCCCAGAGAACATCTTTGCACCAGCCAGGATGGGAGCAAATGACCCAAGAAATCTCTTTCCCAGCTTCTGCCTACAGTCCTGGCTTTATCTCACTGTGTGGGACTTGGCATGGCTTTTGTGTGACCCTGAGCTCAGGACAGGAAGGTGTCTGAGGGCAAGGAGGAGCTGGGAGTCGGGATGGGCCCCTATATACAAAGTCACCATCATTTGCAGTGTGGCAGTGGAGAAGGACCGGTGGGAGGGTTATCCCGTGCCCAGAAAGAACCAGACGACACAGAAAGCGTGGCAGAGAAGTCCCTCTTTAGCCATGATGAGAGGATTAAGTGACAAATTCATACCCTACCCCACCTTGCAGATGCATAAGCAAAAGCCAGGAATGCTCGAAGATGAAACAACTCCAAAGTCAAGGTCAACCCCACAGCAAAGCCACCATGCGGCTGGGCAGACACTCGTCAACGATACCAAAGATGCAGCTGACAAGTGTTGGGACCTCCAGGGCCCTCAGCCTGCAGCCCCATGCCCACTGGACCCAACCAGGCCCCGTTCACTGGTACCCACCGAGCAAAGCCCAAGGCAATGCTGCTGAGTGGTGCAGCCTGACCGCAGCTGCCACCGAAAGTACAGACAGCGAGAGAGGAGCGCGTTTCGGCTCTGACCAAGGCAGTCACCTTCCTATAGACCTCCCACATCGCCCCAGTGTGACCTGCGCCAGCAGGGTGCAGTCAGGAGCCCCGTGCGGTTATACATAGGCTCAAGCTGGTGACAGTCTAAACTTAGATGACTTGTGACATTTAGTACAGCCAACAGAGTGAAAAAGGGTTATTTCTGGACTAAATTTGAATAGAATTTAAAGCTCCTGAGGCTCCTGGTCTCCCAGTCCCTGGTTCCCGGCAGCCCTGTGCTGATGTCAGATTTGTGCTTGGGCTGGTGAGCAGGTACAAGGGAATGCACCGTGGTGGGAGGAAAAACATCAGACTGGCTGAAACCCCTCCCTGAACATTGTGTCCTGCGACTTTGATGCCAGTGAACCCAGCTCATCCCCTGTGCAACCCTATGGTGAAAATAGTGGGGCATCAATTTTGCCTCTCTTTGGAAGACTGTTGCGGGGACAAAAGAAAAAGGCTCAGGATGAAAATAAAAGTGGATAAACTCTCCCCCAACAAGGCAAAAGAGGAATCTCCCTGCAGGCTGGCAGCTCCCTGGAGCTCAGATGCAGCCCCAGTGGGGAGGAGGATGGCTCTGCCCCACCAGGCTGCTCAGGGATGGCTGGGGGATGCCCAGCAACGGGGGATGGCTGGACAGACACACTGCTCAATGGCAGGTGGCAACACCAGCCTGCCACACACACACACAGAGGGGTGGCCTCGGAGGTGGCCAAGGGTACAGGCTGGTTGCTGGGGCCCCAAGCCTGCCACAGGTGCCAGTCTCACCTCCCTCCTTGCCAAGGCAGATCTGTCCTCTCCTGGCAGAACTGGAAAGTTTTCCATGGACACTTATGTATTAAAGCAGCCCCCCCCTTTTTTTTTCCTCTTTCCACAAGAACAGAGCTGGGTCAGCATCCCAGACTCAGCACCCTCCTAACTGCCCACAGCAACATCGATGATGTAAAATATCTCCAGGACTCATACATATCCCCACGGAAGGATCCTGTTGCCATTTTACCCCACAGTGCTTATATGTTTGGGTTTTTTTTCTTGCTGCAGGACTCAAAGGCCTCCACAGGTTGGGGGTCCTCTATTATAAGGGGATGATGGACAAAGCATAGGGAAGAAATTGATTAAATTGGGAATGACGTTGTCCTCCCAGGAAATGACATCATACAAGATGCAGTAGAAGAGCATCCTTTGCCACAAAGATGTTGTGGCAATCTGAGGTCCAAAAGCAGACTGGAGACACCCACAGTGACAAAGGCCTTTCACAGCAATGAAACACGCTGTGATCTGTCCCAGGAATCCCCTCTGGCTTCTGGCTGCCAGGGCTAGACAAGGCAGAGCCAGGGCATCTCCCTGGGCTGCCCTATGGTAATTAAGGGGAGGGGAGGATTCACAACGGTGCAGGCAACCCTACAATAACATAAGACGGGCACAGCTCATTACCTCTGCAATAACAAGTTTGAGAGGCACAGCTACATCACAAACCTAAAATAACAAAACAAATGGGACAAGACAGTGAGGATTCAGTCAGAAAAACAGCACAAGGTGTCCAGTCCCCTGGACTCGTGGTGCAATGGGTGTTTGCAGCAGCTCAGTCTGCTCACATGTCAGCAGCTCCAGCCTCTGCAAACACTATTTCTGTGCTTCCAGGCAGCTGCCACCCAGCCAGAGCAGGCTGGGAGCTGAGGACACATGTGCAGCCCCTCTGGCCGGGGGAGATGGGAGCCACATGAACCCAGTGCCCTGCAGAGGGAGCTTGAGGGCTGGCGTGCAAGGAAAGCTGCACAGCCCCCAGCCCTTCTTGCAAGGCTGAGAAAGCTCCTGGAAATGACTCCCTTACCCTCCCTCGCACACATGGGTCCCTGTTCAAGTAGCGATATGACAAGGGATGGCTGTGGTGGGGCTTCTCAGTCTGCCGCTCAGCAGCAGTGTCTAGTTTGGGTCTTTATTTCCCAGTGATAAGCCCATGGATGGCTTGGAGGGATCCCTTTCCTCCACCCTCTGATGACTGTTAGCCTGATTTCCACCAGCAACAAGGCTGAAGCAGTCCCTGCTCATACACCCGACTATCCATTCCCTAACTTGACACTAACAAGGCAATTTTGACGAACTGAAGACCAGAGGTCTCTGACACACCAACTCCGCGGAAGCTCTCGGCAGCTGGCGAGGGACTTCCCTGGTGTCAAAGGAAAAGGTGTCCTGGGAAAGGCAGAGTCGGGTCAGGCAGCACCCATGCAGAACCCCCCCTCTCCACCTCCTGGCTGGCTCATCCACATCAACCTGCAGCCACCCAGTGCAGCCAGGACCAAACCCCCACGTCAGCATCTCCAGAGCCTCTGCACCCACCTACCCAGCCTCACACATCAGTTTGTTCATTAACCTCCATCTGCTGCCCTGGGCTGGCCTGTGGCAGGCAGCATTGGCACAGCCGCACGTCTGCTCCTGAGGAGACGCCGAGTTTCCCCGAATGAGCCCTAATTGTGCCTGTCTGAGACTCAGGAAGGAGGCTGGAATTCCTCCTCCCTCGCTGTCAGGATCTGGCCTACGGCACAGCCCCTTCCTGCCCACTCCCCTCTGCCTTGCCAACCTGGTGGTTGGGTTTCAGGCCGGTGGCTGTTTGCAGAGGCAGAGCACATGACATCTCCGAAATTCAGCTATGGGCACAAGGCACAGGCAGGAAGGACCCACTCACTGTGTCCCCAGACAGGGGACAGTGGGAAGCAGGAGGTGGGTGGTTCTCACATCTCCATCCCTTCTCCCCGCTCCTCGGAAGGAGGAAGGAGGACAACCTCTCTCAGTGGAGGTCCCAGGCTCGCTGGCCACACAGAAGAATGACGTTGCTGGGCAAGTTGAGAATGCCTGGCTAGCCTGGAGGTGAGACCTTGGCTGTAACCAGCTCAACAGGATTTTGAACCCTACAGCCAAGGCAGGAGACCAAACCCAACTCAGAGCAACCCTATGGCTTTGTGTCTGGTCCTGGTGCCACAATGGCCATGGAGGATCCAGGGAAAATGGGGAGAGCGTCTGAAGATACTTCTGACACAGGTGAGGCTGGAAGGACTGTGCTGTTGATGTCCTAATTCATGCATGACCCTTGGGAGGCAGCAAATACCCAAAGCGGAGTGTGGGCTGTCCTCAGGGCTGAGGGCTAAGTGCCCTCTCCCCACTCCAGGCTGGCCGGAGTGAGCTCCAGAGGAAGAGCCATTTCCAACCCTTTCACCTTGCCCCTACAAAAGGGCCATGCGAGTAACAAAATGCTAGGCACAGTTTCTGGGAAGCTGCAAATTACTCCTGTCTGTCTGCCTGCTGTCCTTGACAGACATCACCCAGAGCAGCCCATGCACCTTCCTGCACCTGGGCCAAACCCCAGCCTGGGTGTTCTGTGCTCCAGACATTTTGGACGTGTGAGGTCCCCAATGGGTGGGGGGGGTGTGTTCACGGGTGGGTGTGGGGCATGTGGGAACACCACCTTCCTGCCTGCTGACATTACAGCACGGAGCAGGAAGCTTTTGCCAAATGACTAGGAGGCTTGAATTTTCATAACACATTTTCATCGGTTTCTGGCAGGAAAGTAGGAAAAATATCTATTGACCGCTGCTGCTAATGATCCGTGCTCCTTACATCCACAACCCACCGCTAGAGGACTTGCTGTCCTGTTCAACTCCCCCCTCCTCAAAGCCACACATACCTAAGAAGGACAAGCACAACCATAGCACAAACTTGCTGAACAGCCCTCTTGATTATTATGACTATTATTATTTACAGCATGAGCACTAACATAATACACTACTTAAGCAGGGGATCTCAGATAAACCTATAGCATAGGAAAGACAACAAATTTCACTGGTGGAAGCCTTGAGAAGTTGTCCAGTTGTTCCTCTGCCCCCAAACTGGGCCACCTCTGTTAAGAGGTGCTCATTTCAAAATGGAAATTAAGGCTTGTATTACCCAGGGCTGAAATATCACAGGTTATAGAGCAGCACGTGTCTCCCACTGAACAGTTCAGTGCAACAGTGCACAATGTCTCTGCTCCCCACTGGAGGAGGATTTACCCCCAGGAGGAAATGCCACCTCCCCGTATGCCCACGAAGGGAATACCCTCAGCTGCAGGACTTCACTCCATCCTGCTTTTCTAATGGGATACTTGTGATTTTGGGCCCTGGTGGCAGCTGTCTTTGGAGAACCCAAGTTTCTGCTTACAACACTGCTTACAACAACATGGTGTTTCCCAAACCTAGCTGGGTGATCTCTGACACCCTGGCTTTCTTTCTGGGAGGAGAGACAACATCTTGGGATAAGACACCTTGGCAGTTGATGCTGGCAACGAACAAGGGAAAAATGTACAGGAGAGGCTGGCGGAGAGAGTGATTTTTCTGAAGTTCCCGTTGATCGGGACCCTGGCACACTAATCAGAGCCAGATTCGGACACTCCCTCTGAGCTTCACCCATAACAATAGCTCCCTGGCAGGAACAGCTTGCAGACTCCTATCTCTGGTAGCTCCACTATCTGCCCTGCCCCACGCTGGCTTCTTACGTCTTCCTGCTGGACTTTACACGCACACGCAGCCAGAGGCAATGATTGCTGAAATCAATGTTTGTCTTCTTCCCTGTACCTGCCAGGGGGAGGGGATCCTCTCATTTCTCCTTCCTCCCCCATCCTTTCTGGTACTGGTTCTTGCTGAGCAACACAAAGCAGCTTCCCTGGGCTCCCTGTAGCTGGGAAGGGAAGAATATTGGTGCTGTCTCTGAAAACAGCTTTTGCACTCACAAATTGCATTAGAGATGTACCTATTTTTCTTCAGATTGGGTCTTACACAAGAAGTCTGTGCTCAGGTCACTGGTTGGTAAAAACCCCCATCGTATTTCTTAGAGCTGCCCTCTCCACTTGCCAGTACTCCAGAGGGGACATGCCTGACCTATGCCAAAACCTCCTGGGATGGACAAGCAACTTAGTCTCCAGCCTGGACTCGCACCTGTGACCACAACAGGAAAATAATAATCCCTCCCTCCTGGTCAGCACACAGGGAGAGCCACTGTGTTTGCGTTCCCGAAACGCAGGCAGAGAAGGAATAATGCAGGCAGGGAAAGAATAACGCAGGCAGGGAAGGGACAAC
>VWYH01000884.1:8556-24047 GCA_013399365.1 Pampusana beccarii
CCCTCCTCCCCCTCTCCTCTCCTCTCCTCTCCTCTCCTCTCCTCTCCTCCCCTCCCCTCCCCTCTCCTCTCCCCTCCCCTCCCAGAAGCTGATCACTAACAGCAAAATAAGATCCAGATAATCTGGAGGTTCCTATAAATTTTTGCATTCTTGACTAGCTATTTAGTATGTAATGATGACAGCATCTACTTTCTGACTGTTTTTGTGTACCTCAACATGCAGAGACTGTGTGATATTTGACTGAGGAAGATCTAGAGACTTTCTGCAGAAATATGGTAGAAAGCAAGACAAGAAGAAGAGAAATATGTGGCTGCCATCAGAGTACTACATAGTCACTTATAGTAACCTTGATTTTGAAAAGTTAATTTATTTTTAACCATTTTCTTGTTGGAAATCTACGAAAGCCTTGTGTATGACAATGCCACAAGAATGGCGAGGAAGATAAGTGTAAATATGCTCAAGTGACCTACATATAGGGTGTAGAAAAACACATAAATCACAAGTAGAACCTCTGTGTTTAGATAACAAACCTGTGAAAAGAGTTGTAAAGGTATGTTATCGTACATCCTTCAAATTCCTGCAGGCAAAGATCAAAGCAGTGTGGTAAACTGCGCCTGCATGAATCCTCATATACAGGCTGAAACTAGCAGGCTCGTTGATCTTCTACCAGGGCTGAATTCTGCAGCACCTGCATCTCCACTTGTGTCACCTCTGCCCAGGAGCTTAGGTGCTGTTTTGGAGATCCCCCGGTAGTGAGGTAACTAAATGAATTTGTTCTTTGCAATTGCATTTGTGGCCTCCGGTTATTCTTGTGACCTGCCTGTGTGGGCTCAAACACCTTAGTGGCATACAGTTGGATAAACACATAATGCAATTGGTGACCAATTGGCTGATGGGCCCCGCTCAAAGGGTTATAGTAAATGGGGTTAAGAGGGATTCCACAGGGATCCATCTTAGGGCCAGTACTCTTTAATGTCTTCATAAATGACTTGGATGCAGGACTTGATGGAATACTAACTAAGTTTGCTAATGACACAAAATTGCGAGGAGCTGTTGACATTCTGGAAGGCAGATAGGCCCTGCAGAGGGATCTAGACAAATTGGAGAACTGGGAAATCACCAACAACAAGTTTAACAAGGGCAAGTGCCAGATTTTGCACCTTGGACATGGTAACCTTGGATGTACATGTAGATTCAGGAATGAGAGGCTGGAAAGCAGCCCCACGGAGAGACATCTGGGGGTCCTCGTCGATGGCAAGTTGAACATGAGCCACCAGTGTGCCCTGGCAGCCAAGAGGGCCATCTGTGTCCTGGGGTGCATGAAGCACAGCATTGCCAGCTGGTCAAAGGAGGTGATTGTCCCGCTCTACTCTGCACTAGTGCAGCCTCATTTGGAGTACTGTGTGCAGTTTTGGGTGCCACAGGATAAAAAGGATATAAAGTTACTGGAGACTGTCCAGAAGAGGGCTACAAAGTTGGTGAAGGGTTTAAAGTGGAAGCCTTATGAAGACCAGCTGAAGGCACTTGGTTTGTTCAGCCTGGAGGAGACTGAAAAGAGACCTCATTGTAGTCTACAGCTTCCTCACAAGGGAAGCAGGAGAGGTAAGCGCTGATCTCTTCTCTCTGGCAAACAGTGACAGAACTCGAGGGAATGGCAGGAAGATGTGCCAGGGGAGGTTTAGGTTGGACATTAGGAAAAGTTTCTTTACCCAGAGGGTTGTGGAGCACTGAAACAGGCTCCCCAGGGCAGTAGTCACAGCCCCAAGCTTGACAATATTCAAGAAACACTTCGACAACACCCTCAGACACATGGTGTGAATTTTGGGCTTGTCCTATGCAGGGACAGGAGTCAGACTTGATGATCCTTGTGGGTCCCTTCAAACTCAGGACATTCCATGATTCTATTCTACCTGAGTTTTTAAAAAATATTTCTTCTGGGACGGAGTGCATTCTTGACATTTTTTCAGAGCTTTCCATCTGTCTATCAATTTCCACTCAAAACTAAAATTACGAGATAATTAGCATTAGGGTTATTATATGTGTGTCCTCTCTGTGCCCTTTCCATATGCAGTGAATAAACTATTGCAGAGAAGGACGCTTGGCTTAGATTACAAACTGATACTCAACATACACAAACAGATGAGCAAAGTCATACATTTACTTAAATATACTCACAGGATAATAATATATACACATTAATATACTCCTATAAATTCCTCAATATATAAGGGAGTGTTTACAGTATAAACACCAAAAGAGAAGGGTGATGATAAATTATAGCCCTGGGCTCTTTGTTAGCGGGAGTATCACTTTGCTAAGGAACGGGGCAAGGAACTAGCTTTAAATAGCTTTTACCAGGCAGTTTAACTGAGGTTATTAAGCTACCCTTTTAACTTTCAGTGGCTCAAATAAATAATTCAGCTCCAAAGAAGGTGGCTGGGTATGGTAAAAGAGATTTTCTTGTTTGTCAAGAAACAAGTTACTAGCCTTTTGCTATCCAGTGATTATTTCATGCTGTGACAGCTTTGGTTGGCCTGGATTCCTGCATCACTTCTGATACCAGTTCTGTGGAAAATAGGTAGAGTGCTGACTTCACTGATGTTTCAGAGGATAAATTTTGGGCTACTACCTTAGTAAGGTTTGTTTACACATCCAATATGCTTTTGGCATTTGTTCCTTGATTAGATTTTCTGTTTGGTTATATGAGGTCTAACTATGTCTGGATAGATATCGGTTATAAAGAAGTCTCACCAAAAATAGAAAAACAACAATAAAATATAGAACTATGTTTTTCTTAAGCACACTGCAAAAAAGGCTTTTTTGAAGAGGAAACTGCATTGACAGCAGATGAATGAATACATAGGCAGTATGAGATAGATAGATCTCAGTTTTCTTTCACCTAGGGGTTACAATCACGTAATCCAGAGAGTCAAGGCCAAGAGATCTGTCTGTAAGAATCAGTGTTCTTGTAGATTGGAGCCTCAGTGTTGCTCATTGCTGCTGTGACAGAGAAATAGATGAAACTGTCAAGAAGAAGAGAGAAATTTCGACCTGAATAGACAGAGCATAAACCAAACAGAAAATTAAAATGAAAGCAAAAGGAAATAAATTAATTCAAAGCCAAATAACAAATGACTGAGTCCAGTTGTGGGTGTATTGTCACTATGAGCACAGTCAGAATTTCTAGATTCTCAGGTTTTGGTTCTACTTTATCATACATCATATGGAAAAAGATGTCATTGGGGAAGGGATCTCACAGAGGTCCATAGGGCCTTGAAGGTGCATTGGAAAGAAATCCTCACCAGCTTTTCTGATGCAAGAATTAGTGAACATGATATTGTACTTACAGGTCGCAGAGTTAATAAGTGTATATCTGAGGCATGAACTCCTTGAGTTTGAGGCAAGATGTCGTGATTAATTTTTACTTAGGTTGAAAAGCTGAATTATTGTTTCGTGAAAGACAAAGTCTGTAAGAATTGCTAAGCATAAAAACACGTAGGTGAAGAAGTCCTAGGTGCAAATTGTTGAAGTCTGGCAGAATGCTCTGGGTAAGTATGTCCTGATTTTAATCTCCTTCACAGGCATTTGCTGATGGCTTTTTTTTGGAGATCTCCATGTTACTGGATTGTATGCAACTGTGAATATGGATATTCTCATGTTCTTATGACACTGATCCTTCTATTCTCTGTTTGAAAAGGTAAAAATATAAATATATATATATACACGCACACCCCTCCCTTCAAGTGATTTTTAGCTTGTTCAGGAAATCAATATCTGAGGTATTCCTTAATCTTCTAAAGCTGCTGTAGAAGTTAGATGATACTTATTCTTAAATAAAATTATTTTTCTTTTTGAATTTTTCATTAGCATTGATTGTCCACAATGTTGAAACAGTGTGTTGTGTAAAGATTTCCAAGCCATGTGGGAAATTAGCATACAGAAAAATGAAAGGAAAAGCTTCCAAACCCAAACCAGAACTTCAGTAAAATAAGAGATGTTTTCCATATACTAACTGAGGTGCAGAAAAAAAAGTGAAAAAAAAAGTAGCACCTTTGCCCTCATAATTCTCCTAAAAAATTTGGAAGTCACCCATAAAGGGGTGGGAATCAAAATGGTAGCAATTGCATTAATTTCCTTACCAAAAGATCAAGGTCACAACAACAGCAATTACCTGCAATTTCCCATTCCTGCAATTATATTATTATGAAAATGAACACTTGCTAACTATAGTAAAGCTTTCAGGGGCACTAAAGTGAATTTTTTTTCATTTCAGCATGCTTGCTAATTGTGTCAGGACTTCAGTGTAATGTGATTACTATTGCTTTGGTTTCATCAGAACAATAAACACTAGATGCCTCTTCTAGGCTTCATCTATACATAAATTTTATACCAGTGTAACTATTTAGATTAGGAACACTGATTTTTTTTTTTTTTTGCAGGATAATAATCAGGAACACTGAATTATTTTACTGAAATATTTATCACTATAAATCCGAATAGAATACATGTTTTGGGAATTAACTATATTAGTATAGGTATGCTTATACCCATATAATTGGGTCCAAAATAAGCAATTGCACAGTTTTATGTCACAGTATAACAAGATGCAGAAAATTGTCCTGTTTGTGACCCACTTATGTTGGTGGAAGAAATGGCTACATCTTGTTGCTAGTCACCTGGATCTGCCTGCAACGTATTTTTCATGTTAATTCCCTAAATTGCTCCAGGCAAAATCATCCAGTGTATGACAGTGAGAAAATTTAAAGTGACCTGGTAGCTTTTGCCTGTGATGACTTGAGGAGCACCCATGGACACTGCTCAGCTGCTTGCCTGGTTTGAGCGATAATTTCAGCATAGGAGCACACACCAGCTATTGGAGACAGTTATGGCTTTCATTGGCAAGGATGAATTTGTAGTGCATGTCCACAGCCTTATAGCTATGTTTCATTCTAGTAGGATTAAGGCTTTACCTGTATTGGATTTATGTTAATACATGCACAATTTCAGCTGAATCTCCCATGGCAGACAGCCATGGTCTAGAGCACTTTCCAGCCTCATTTTGTAACAAAATATGGGTTTTGCTTCTGCTACTATGATAGTAGCTATAGTAGGCTATTCCAGAGTTTTACTCTTCCAATAGCTAGAAATCTTGCTTCAAGTCTATATTTAGTCACATTCTGTTTATAACTCCGTGCTCTATGGTCTGTTTATATCCTTTATTTTAAACAGCTCTCTTCCTATGTTGGCATTTATGGCCTAGAGTTATTTGTACAAAACAACCATATCTCCTCTTAGCCAGCTGTAAAGCAGATATGAGTGCCATGTGGATTTGTGACTACGAGGAAATCCCTGCATTATAAGAAAATTCCAATCAGAGCAGAGTTTTAGTAATGAATTCTATTATAAATGATAATGCAATAAAAATAACATTAAAATCCTGACAAGCCCTGTAATTTTTAACTCAATCTTGCACACAAAACTGAAGGGAAATAGTCGTGTATCAAACACATGGAAAACTGCAATAACCCTGCAAATTACCTGCATGCCAAATTACCTCTGTATTGGCCCTGTACAACCATTTCTGACTTCATGTTTGGCTTTGTTTGACTACCACTATGTGTAAACTGTATCTGAAATCCCCAATGATCTATGCAATTATGGATTTGTTAAAGGGGACCTACACTCCTTTCCTTCACTGCTGTACCCTGAAAGCTGAAAACCAGGAAACACATAATGACTTCAATAAGCTCTGCTATGAAATAAAACACAGTCTATCTTCATTGTGGTTTAAAAGATTTTTTTAAGGGCATTTTCGCAGGTAGTGTGAAATGAGAAATGATGCGTTATACTGAAAGGTGCTAATGGCTTATGCCCGGGCTGCTGATTTATAAGCATTCAGACCTTGGTGGAAGATGCTACTCAGATTAAAGCATTATTCTTGTTCTGGTATCTAAAGTTTCAAGGCTCTGTGTTGTAAAGAAACTATGAAGAAGGTGCACAGTCACCTTTCTTTCGAAGGCCATGATATTTCAAAGGGAGTCATGGGGAAGTAATGTTTAAAGTTTGGAGCAGAAAAGCAACATCTAGTATATTAGACTAAACTGAAATCAGAGAGAGAAGAGGGGGAGACGTTCAAGATGGGATAAAGATCCTCAGCCAGGTTGGTGCAATGTGTCAGTCCTGCACTTTTTTCTGGTTTCTTCTCTGCATGAGGGAATGGGTTTGTACACAGGCAAGTCGTATAATTGAATACCTAGCTGGGTGTCACTGACAGCAAATCTAGAGAGGTTTCCTACTCACTCCCTAACAAGGAGACACTTCAAAGTTCAGACAAAAATCCTGTACGGTTTTGCAATTAATGCATGTTGTTCACTAGGTCTATAAACAAAATAAAAGTTTATTAAAGCATTAGTCTAAATAAGGGGAGAGTGGTAGAAAGGGTCTAAAAAAGTCTTCAAATTTGTTGGAATATAATTTGTCTTATAAACATTATATAAATGAATCAGTATAAGTAATCTGGCTCAAATAACAGACACATTATCAGCTTGCTGTATGTGCCAGAGATAGAAGAATGACATACAGCCATTCCCCATGTCTCCTGTAATTTGATGCCAGCTAGGTGAGAAATTGCACAGTGAGATCCTCTCTCATACCTTTAAAGGTCATCTGCCCCCAGAACTGCTGCTGATAAAATCACATTAGTAAAAATGAGCAAGTGTCTGGGTGGAAGGTGGGGATAAGGAGGGTTGGGGAAGTGGGAGGAGGGAAAGGACATCAGCATGCCCGAAGAGTGGATATGGATTAATAAACCTTTTAGTTGGCAAGGTTTTTCTGCAATGCTGAGTTATCGTTGTACTCAGTTTGCAATACTAATCAACACTAGATAGACAGGAAATCAAACTTCTTAGTGCTCATGGGGTAAACACGAGGATTTATATCAAACTGCAGCACTTATTTCCTAGCTAAGCCAGATTGTCCCCCTTGAGCTATTTTCAAAATGCATCAGCAAAAAAGAGGTTATGTAAAAAGGCCTTAAACCATATGTTACCAGGTTGTACCCACTTACGTGACAGAATCACACAGAATCACAGAATGTTAGGATTGGAAGGGACCTTGAAAGACCATCTAGTCCAATTCCCCCTGCCACAGCAGGAACACCTAGATGAGGTTATACAGGATCAAATACATTAAGACAGATTGTAGATGTCTGTGCGCTGTACACAGCACCTGCCTGGAACAGGCTCCCCAGGGAGGTGTCACAGCCCCAGTCCTGACAGTATTCAAGAAGAGACTGGACAATGCCCTCAGACACATGGCATGAACTGTGGACTTGTCATATGCAAGGACAAGAGTTGGACTTGATGATCCTTGTGGGTCCCTTCCAACTCAGGATCTTCTATGATTCTATGATTCTACAATCTCTTCTTTGCCTAAAAAGGGGTAGAAAGGAGGAACCTGGGAACTATCAACCTGTCAGCTTCACACAGAACTGGGCTCATATGAATATCATCATGTTCAATGAGGAAAAGTGCAAAGTNAATACATTAAGACAGATTGTAGATGTCTGTGCGCTGTACACAGCACCTGCCTGGAACAGGCTCCCCAGGGAGGTGTCACAGCCCCAGTCCTGACAGTATTCAAGAAGAGACTGGACAATGCCCTCAGACACATGGCATGAACTGTGGACTTGTCATATGCAAGGACAAGAGTTGGACTTGATGATCCTTGTGGGTCCCTTCCAACTCAGGATCTTCTATGATTCTATGATTCTACAATCTCTTCTTTGCCTAAAAAGGGGTAGAAAGGAGGAACCTGGGAACTATCAACCTGTCAGCTTCACACAGAACTGGGCTCATATGAATATCATCATGTTCAATGAGGAAAAGTGCAAAGTCCTGCAACTGCATTGGGGGAACCTCTTGTATCAATACAGGCTGGAAGATGAAGGGTTTGAGAGCAGCCCTACTGAGAAGGACTTGGAAGTACTGGTGCATGAAAGACTGGACGTGAGCCAGCAATATACACTTGCAACCCAGAAAGCCAGTTGTATCTTGGGTTGCATTGAAAGGATTGTGGCCAGCAGGTCGAGAAAGGTGATTCTGCCCCTCTACACCACTCTGGCGAGACCCCATCTGGAGGACTGTGTCCAGCTCTGGAGTCCTCAGTGCAGGAAACACATGGACCTGTTGGAAAGGGTCCAGAGGAGGCCATCATGATGATCAGAGAGATGGAACAGCTCTCCTATGAGGTCAGGCTCAGAGAGTTGTGGTTGTTCAGCCTAGAAAAGACAAACCGCCAGGGAGACCTTATTGCAGCCTTTGAGTACTTAAAAGGAGCCTATAAGAAAGATGGAGACAGATGTTTTAGTAGGGCCTGTTATGACAGGACAAGGGGTAAAGGTTTTAAACTAAAGGAGTTGAGATTCAGGCTAGACATGAGGAAGACAATTTTTATAATGAGAGTGGTGAAACACTGGAACAGGTTGCCCAGAGAGGTGACAGATGCTCCATCCCTGGGAACATTAAAGGCCAAGCCGGATGGGGCTGAGCAACCTGATCTAGTTGAAGATGTCCCTGCTCATTGCAATGGGGTTGGACTAGATGACCTTTGAAGGTCCCTTCCAATCCAAGCTATTCTATGATTCTGTGAAGCAGCCAGTTCCTCTCCGACATGATCTGACCTTCCAGCATCTAGATTCAGATTTGAGACAGTCTTGAGGAGTGCCAATTAGCAAAACCATTTTAATTGGCTATTCAGCTGAGACATTGAAGTGCCCTTGATCTATAGGATATTCTTTGAGAGGGTTCCACATATGTGGAATAAATTCTGAAGTTTAGCTGGATATAATCTGGAATTTCTGATGAGCAGAGCATAGGGACAACTATTTATGCTAAAATGCCTGTATGGGATAGCTTGAATCCAGGCTGGTTTAGGAAGGAACCTGCAGCAGGTGGGAGAAAATTCCTGTGGGTGCAGTGGATAATTGTAACTAATGGATTTGTCTTCATTCTTATAGGAAAGAGATGACACGTTTTGTATCATCTTTGAAAAGCTATATATCAGGTCATATGTCATTCCAGGATGCAGGAAAATGTGATCATAAACTGGAAGATGGACAGCTCTCAGCTAGTCTCCGTTCCATCACAGAATGAAAACCTGGAAAGACATCTGGAAACAGGACCCAGGATGTGTTTATATGTGGAGCAAAAACTCCTGGTAAAAACAAAAGGTCAACTTCAGCAACAGCATGAAAAACAACATGTACTTTCTACTGGGTTTATATTCTCTATACAAAAAAAAAAAAAAAGAGAGGTAGTGCCTGCATGACCCTGAAGGGGGAAGAACATCCTAAGGCATGTGAAAATTTCAGATTTTGTACTTTTTTCATAAATAGCTTTGTTATTATATATGATAAATCATATCCTGTCTATTGAAGAATAGTGACTGACACATTCCATGTCTTATACCTACATGTATGTGCACTTGGCACCGCTTTCTTTTGGATGGAAACAGAGCAATTAACTTGCATATAATACACTGTAAACAACTAGCAGCTCGTGCTAGCTGAATCTCCCTCATAGCTTAAACTGGAGGATACTTTTGGAGAAGGATTTATTACAATATATTAAAAGCTGCACTGTGCAGCATAAGACCAATAATGTCAATGGGCTTTATGATATGTGATGATATTTAGGAAGATGTTGTTTCCCTGTGAGTTATTACAGTGAATGTGACTGAAAAAACATCTGGCCCGGTGGGATGAAGCTGGAAAATATTCCACTCTATTCAGTTTCACTTTTTTAAAAAAATTCAGTTTCAAAACTGATACATTCTGTCAGCTTGATCATGCCTGTTTTCCTTGCCATGTTTTCCCTTTCTGATCTTTCGGTCCTCTATATGTAGATTATAACCTCATCCAAGCAAGGCCGAGTGTCTTATTCTGTATTTGTAAAGTGTTTAGTGCAATGGGCTTGCTTTGAAGGAAAAAACTAATATGAAGCCTAAGAAAAATCAGTACTTCGTAGAGCCATGTGTGACACAAAGAAGTTCAGATTCTCTTTTGGTCTGTATTTAGTTTAGCCGCAGTGATTCCTGCTGCTCCATCACTCTCTGCTTGCCAGCACTCTTTATGATATGCACAATCTCTACTGTGTATTGTAACGTCTTCTTAGTTCTACATTTACACATTACTTTTTTTTGCTATGATATATATTTCATAGTTGCTATTGTACCTTTTTTTTGGAAATGGGCTCCATGCACAGAGGAACTATATGCTAATGAGAACCAAACCACTTGGAGTCTTGCTTCCTTGACTGTAAATAGGTTACGTAAATCCTGGATGAAATCAACATGGACTCAACATTTCTTCTTGTATAGCAGGTGACTTTTCATATAATACACACACAGTAGAAACTTATCTGACAAGTACATTTTATTGTAAAAAAATAAATTTCCTTCCTTCAACATTTAATCATTTTGAGCATCATATATCTTAACAAGAAGTGTTCCCAGTCACTGTGATTGACATGCAAAACTGCTTCTTAACAGTATTCATTCTTATTTTTAAAATGACACTGAGAGCTTAGAGGCTCTCGTTCTTAATTTTTAAACCCACTAATTTTATTGTGTCTAACACAAAGCAGAACATGTTTGCCATAATTACTGCATAAGTTATTTTTTTCCACAAAGTTGTAATTTTCCTAAAATAAGCTGGACTGCTTCAATTATGTAAATCAAATATCTAGAGAATATAATGACTGCATTGGCGAAACACAATAGAACTTAACAGGAAGCAAGCAGCAAGAGGGAGAGAGTGATGGGAAAGGCAAAAGCCCAGATGAGGATTTTTTTTTCAATTAGAACTGCAGCAAATTCTCTGCCCTGCTGGTAAACTGGCTCCTGCAGCTTCTCACTCTGCCAGATTTGCTCTTTCCTTGGTGCCAGAGTGTGACCATTAAGATTGGCAGGAGGTCTAGGCTAAAATGAAAGCTAGTGTTCAGGGACAGAGAGTGGCTGAGAAAAAAAAGTGGATTGCTTCTGTTGTTATTTTTGTGTATTTGTATTGAAGCAAATATATAGGCAGTAGTGCCTAAAAGAGCCAAAGATAAATCTCATGTGAGGCATCTCAAGCAGTATGTGGTGAAAACACTGGCTGGGAAATGGAAAAAGTCCATAGTAATAGCTAAAAGACGTCTTCATACTCAGAACTGACAACCTACATCAAACGGCTGGCATGAGGTGGCCTTGATCCTGAAAGTCTTGAGAACAGCTGACTCTTTCATACATACTCATCTTACGTGACTCCTCCTATAAACCCCAAACCTCCCTCACTCAAGACATTCTTGGTGACCTAAATTACACTGTTTTTAGAATGCATCTATTTTTATCTCTTTCCTCCAGACAGAATAATCACATTGAAGGCAGCTATAGAAAGGTGAAGTAATACTATTGATTTATATGATGAAGTCACTGCAGTTTTATTTTCAATCCTAATCTTTGTGGGTTTTATTTTCAAAATCTTTTTTAGCAGCTGATACATCCAGCAGAGACCTCCACTGATCTGCCTTTAGTGATTCCCATTTTTTTGTAAATAACTATAGCTAGTGTGGAAGATGTTAAAGTACAAGATTCATTCTGTAAGTGCTTTCTAAAATCTTTCTTTTTAATTGGTCAATATTGGCTTTTAATGTGGCATAGAGCTTGATTAAGTTCTTCTGACAGTTTACTTTGCTTGATTAGAGTTCTGAATTTCTCATGTTTTTTGGTAGTTCTTGGCTAAAATGAGAGCGTAGAAAATGTATTATTGTGTGTCTATTCAACATTGATGTAGTTTGAAATCTTAGACATTCAAGTGTTGAAAATCTGTCATGATTTATTCTAGTTATAACCACTTTCTGTTTTATATTAGAACTTTACTTTTCATCCTTGAAGTATTTTGTTTTATAGTTTCATGGCAGGAGGCATATGGTCTGACTTAGCACTCGGTACTTATTTACTTGGTGATTTCTGTGTCAAAGTAGCTCCATGTTTTTACAAAGGACTTTAACAAAGTCTACAGTGAAGTCAAAAGAGATTATATTATTTGATTTGCCTGTGGCCACTGTGGCAGTGCACTTTTGCCCCCCATGCCCTGAGAACTGGTGTGGCGGTTGTACTGGTAGCTGCCCATCTTCCTCTCAGAACTGGGCCTTCAGTGGGGCAGTTAATGGCTCTCTTCATGGAGACCCAGAGCCAGTGGGCAGGGTTGTTAGCAGAAGAGGGGCCAAGCACACTCACAGCCCAGAGAAGCTGAGAAGCTTCTGGAATGCCCACAGTCAGGGCGGGGCAGGGGGTGGCACAGAGAAGCTGAGAAGCTTCTGGAATGCCCACAGCCAGATCTGAACAGACTATAAATTGGGTTCCTGAAGAAGACCGTCTTTGTGTGGTCTTGGAGCTGCGGGTCTGCCCTCTGCCAGAGTCCCTTCCCTTAGGCGGAAAAGCCGTCTAAGGTAACTTCCTGGGATGGGGAGCACCTCACCTCCACGTGTGGGTGAGTTATAAATTACTGAATATATATCCTTTAATGAGTCCTCGCCTGGTAGGCGAGTGTAAATTCCTCGCTGAGGCAGGTGAGTGTAAATTACTTGCCTGGCAGGCAAGCGTAAGTCCTGGACACGACAGGCTAGTGTTTCTCCCTTATGGTCAGAACAGAGCAGGGCTCCGGTTTTATTTTCTTGTGAGTGCGTATATGCACACTGTGGATCCTCATTATTCGTATTTCGCTGCACCCCAAATAATCTCCTAACCTAATATCTGAACCTGTATCTTATTTTATTGGAGTGCTAAGTAATTGTATATACCCTGTTTCTAATCGGTTTATCGGCAGTACTTTTCCTGCCAGAATAAAGCTTGTTTTGGACCCCGTTGTCCACCTAAACTTATTTTGGGGTGCCTCCGTGAGAGCCACTTTTTGCTGAAATACCTATCAGCGTAATTTACAATTTTGACTTTAGCTGACATGTCAACTAACTAAACTGGGGTAGTATAATTGCCTTGTGTTCTGTACCTTCTCCCTTCCTCAATACTGGCTCTTCAAAAGAGATACAGAAGGTGTTTAAATATCCCAGTATTCTAATATAGATTCTCAAAGCTTCTCACAATTTTGTAAAACTCAATAACTCTTTAATATTAGATTCCATTAGCATCCTTTCCTAAGATTTTGTTGCTGTCTCATACTTCATTCCTGTAGTGGCACTAGTCTCAGTCTCTGACTGGGATACTTTATTCCTTCATGGATGGAAAACCTTCAAAACGGTTATGTTTCAAAATCTGATGAAAAAAAATCAACCTTGTCCATCACCAAAGTGATTTTCCTCTTCTTGGCCTAGCAATCCCACTTTCTTTATTACCTTTTCCTCATTCACCTAATCCTAATTAAATCCTTGCTTGTTTTTTGTCAATAATGGCTGTTCCATATAAGAACAAATATTTTACGGACAAAGAATCATAGTATGGCATTATTCGCATTAGCCCTGCTTGTAGGCCAGCTACTTTTCCTTTGGCCTTTTTTGGGTGAGATTCAGAGGCATATTGATTAGAAACTTTCCTTGCACATTCCCTTACCTCGGTGGCTGTGCTGAAATATGAAATTGGTTATCGTACTTGATTTCTTAATCATATAGTGATCAAAGAGCTT
The DNA here is from genome assembly GCA_013399365.1 of Pampusana beccarii. Classification (NCBI taxonomy): domain Eukaryota; kingdom Metazoa; phylum Chordata; class Aves; order Columbiformes; family Columbidae; genus Pampusana; species Pampusana beccarii. The sequence continues at coordinate 22,232 of VWYH01000884.1, forward strand.
TACATCATTTTTGGTTCTAGCAGCACAGTGGAGACTAAGCATCAGAATCAGGCTGTAATTCCTGACAGGTAATCATCATTTTTCCTTGGTATTGTAGGTCACTTTAGGTTGTGGCAGATGTGTTTTATGGAGATTGAAAATGACCGGTTTATAGAGATTGTGCATGATGTAAGACTAAGAGAGGAAAAACTGAGAAGGGTGACAAAGAACATGAAACAGATAAATACCTATGTTTTGTACACATATCGGTAGTCGTGAAGGACTCTCTCAGGTGTTGGAGAGAATAACGATCAAGTATATTTACAGGTTTATGAGTTTTATTTTTATATTGTCTAAAGGTGGTAAGTTAGTGGCATGATAGTGTCACTTGTTAATCCATAATACATTTTGAAAGGCTTGCTTCCAAGATTGCATGATTTTATTACCATAGTTTGAAACTGTGCAAAGCACTGTTTCAGGGGAGGTTTTACTAATAACACAAGGACACAAAGGAAAAATAGCACTCATAATGGTGTTTGGTAGCATGTGTTACAGTGACTTTTTGCAGGAATCATCAGCAAAATTGAACTATTGTCATTATCCTTCAGCACATGAAACAGGCTTTAGTCTCTCAGATGTCTGAATTTCCAATGTCTTTAGTCTCTCAGATGTCTGACTTTCCAATGTACAGAGGACGTATGAGATCCCGGTTATCATGGCATATCAGAGGGAAAAAACCCACCACTTAGTTGTATGCACAAATCCTATCTGAAATACTAGGTATAATTCTGAAGGACAGAACAGAGTGTGTTTTGGTTGTGCTACAAAATAAGAGAATTATTACTTCTTCCGTATCAAACAAAGACTTGGATAAGATATTATTGGTTTTGAACTCATTTAAACTCTATCAAAAACAAGACTGAGCCAAGCAGACCATAATTACCTCATTTACCTCACAGAGTTTCATCTGATGTGCTATAGACATCTGTAGGGGGACCTTCAGTTACAGCACAAGTAACAAGACTCTATGTTTTGTAGCTGAATTTAAGCACCAAAGGACACATAATAAAAAACCAGGAAAACTCGAAAGAAAATGCTGTTTGCTGATTATCAGCCATGATACATCTTGTGCCTGCTATATATTGCTGCTAACCAGGCTTCAACTAATTAAAAATATGAGAAAGGATTTGAAGGGACCAACCCTCTTTAATTTAAGAAAGGCAAAAAAAAAATTTAAAAATAATGTTTGAAAGACATGCAAGTCAATGAATCAGTACAGATAAACTGTTACACAGAAATCTGGGTGCTACTGCTCAGTTCAAGAAGGCCAGTTGATAAATAAGAAAATGATATATCAGCTCAGAGAGAGCAGGGCTGAAGATAACTCAAGTTTATTAAGCCAGGTATAATGACAGAAGATGGGCGAAGCTGCAGCTTCATTTGCATTTTTTCTTGTTATCACTTGGGAAATTATAAAAAGAGTTTATGGATTTAAGTGAGCTCATAGTATCAGCCCATTTTATGAGGAATTTGGCAAAATCCTTCAATGATACCTGGTATAACTGGATGGAATTTTATACACTGTTAAACAGTGTAGAAGATGTTTAGAAAGCTGTGAAAACAATTTATCCGTCATCAGTGACACATAAAACCAACTGTGGACAGCTTTAGTCATCTGCTCATAAACCCTGAAGAACGATGGTTCAAAAACCTTGGCCTAGGAAGTGACACACTACAAAAGCTGCTGGACTCAGACTTTCTCCTCTCCTCTCCTCTCCTCTCCTCTCCTCTCCTCTCCTCTCCTCTCCTCTCCTCTCCTCTCCTCTCCTCTCCTCTC
>VWYH01000884.1:24462-104868 GCA_013399365.1 Pampusana beccarii
CTCTCCTCTCCTCTCCTCTCCTCTCCTCTCCTCTCCTCTTGTTTTTGCTGGCCACTTGGCTTTTCCACATGAAGAAGAGGAGCTGGAGGCTCAGCACAGTCTTTTCACACTCATTCTGCCTTTTCTGCAGGTTGGAGTTTCAGGTATGATGGAATTGCAACGGATTACTACTGGTCTTTTGTCCTACTTCAAATCTGTATTAAAGCATTTCCAAGTGTTTCACCTGGTAGGAATATTAAGACTGGCACCTTTAGTAAAGCTCTGCTCAATAATCACAATCAAATTATCTTTTTTTCCATTTGTACTGTGAAATTAAAAAAAAAAAAAAATCCTCTTTCAGGTTTACAACTGTAAACCATATTCCTCATAATTTCATATAGCCTCCATTTTCTTAGATATTTACTATACATAGAATTACTGTAGGTCTGTCATACTGTGGTTCCTACACAAACAGTTCCAAAACAGTTATGAACAAATCATGAAAAGAAAAATAATCTGCTGAAAAACATTTTCTGGTAGATTTGTTTTCACTATTACAAAAGGTATTTTCAGACATTCACCCCCCCCAAATAGAAATAGCTTTTGCTTTGTCAGAACATGAACTTTCACTCTGAAATAAAGGGAGAGAAAATACACTCATGGAAGAATTACTAACCATTTATTTTGTTGCCTTGGGTTTTTTTTTTCCTTTTAATATTTATGCATAAAACGTACTTGTTACTTCCTACTCCATCTTCTTTCTCTTATCTGGATCCTGCTGTGAAATCATCATAAAAAGGAGAAAAATAATACAGCAAAGATAATTAGTCAGTTTTACTGACATTGGATTTGTATCACTGCTGAATACTTCAGAAAATTTGTTTTTACTGTCATAGCCTCAGGAGAGGTGCATTTTGTTTCCAAAAGCATCCTGCAGGACAATCATCATATAATCTTGCTCAAGTGTCCTTCAGTGCTGTGTAAACAGTGTAATGCAGGAGATTTATTCTAAAATAGCAACACTGAACTGTTGCAATTTCAGTCTATTTAAAAAACTTGAGGCTTTTTTAGGTTATGCATCAAAAAATGTTTTATCTTATTTGCAATAAAATGTGGGTCCTGGGACTACCTGAACTGCACTACGCTCTTCTGTACATAAAGAATTCAGCCATTTTACACAGATACTTCTCTCAAATTAAGTGATTTAAAAATTCGTAATGGAACAAAGTAAATGATCTTTTAGCTAGGAGACAGCAGTCAGCTGATGTCAGACAGGCTGTGCTTGACCGGATTTTGAACACACCATTATGGGACATGGTCCTACTCTTGCAGTTAGTACAGCTCTTCAACAAGGTGGTCAATACAAGGCATGTATGCATGTTTTATTAGCTGAACAGGTGGGACAAGTTTTAGCATCAACTCTTCCAATTTACTGATACCATTGGGGGCTTATATTTGGAATGTAAAGTGCTATATCTGTCCTCAATTTGCCCCTTTGTGTTTGTCATGGAGGCACCCCAAAATAAGTTTAGGCAGACAACAAGGTCCAAAACAAGCTTTATTCTGGCTGGAAAAGTACTGCCGATAAACCTATTGGAAACGGGGTTTATACAACTACTTAGCATTCCGATAACGTAAGATACAGGTTTGGATATGAGGTTAGGAGATTATTTGGGTTTCAGCGAAATAAGAATAATCCACAGCGTGCATTTATGCACTCACAAGAAAGCCCTCTCTGCCCCGTTTTGCCCACAACGGAGAAACACTAGCCTATTGTGTCCAGGACTTACGCTTGCCTGCCAGGCAAGGAATTTACACTCGTCTGTCCCAGACGGGGGATTTACACTTGCCTACCAAGTGAGGACTTATTAAAGCGTATATTCAGTAATTTATCACTCACCCACATGCTGAGGTGAGACGCCCCCCCATCCCGGGAAGTTACCTTAGACGGCTTTTCCGTCTAAGNTGCTTGGCTTCTCCTCTGCTGATGACCCTGGACACTGGCTCTGGGTCTCCACGAAGAGAGCCATTAACTGCCCTATTGAAGGCCCCAGTTCTGAGAGCGGGATGGGCAGCTACCAGTGTGACCGCCACACCAGTTCTCAGGGCGTGGGGCGGGGTGGGGGAAGTGCAACTGCCACAGTGTTTTATATGTAACTCTGAGGAAGGAGTTGCAACAAAAAGAAGAAACAAAAAGAAGAAACAAAGCTTATGTTCTGTTCCTTCCCCTTGAACAAGGGATTAAAATGCGCATACTTCACAAAAGACCTTGCTCCTTCTGCCCACAGGAACATCCAGTCAAAGGTACCTCTTTGGAGATGCTTTATATTAACAGTAGTCTGCTTACTTCTGTTCCCTCCTCTACTTAATAGTCCATGAATAACTTGAGAATCTGTGAAAGGTGTGTCCTTCTGAAGTATCTCACTCCCTGTAGTTTGGGTCCCTCTGATGTTTCAGCCCTTGACTCTATCACATATACACAGCAGATAACAATAAACCAAGTTGCCTTTCTAGAAAAGTCATGTCTCACCGATCTCATTAGAAACATACTTTATTCTTTCTCAACAGATCCTTTGGCTCTGGCCCTTTTAAGCTCTTTGAAATCCTCTGGAACCTCAGGAGGGAGTCTGAATAGTCTGTTCAATCCTCATTGCCAGTCTGACAAGTGAACAGCAGTTCACCAGAGTTCAAACATCTGGCAAACTGCTCACTACAACTCTAAGCTGTCACACATTAATAAAGACCAATTGTTCCATCAAGAACCCGTTAAGAAGTTTAAAGGAAGAGAAAAGCCAAGGGGAAACATGCTAATTAAAAGTATCTATATAGAGTTGTAGTGAACAAAGGACAACTAATTTAAGTTTCTTAAAGGTAAGTCTATGTTGCAGGATCAGACAGGAACTTCATTTAGCCTAGCTGAAGAGGAGTAAAGGCTGCCACCCTTACTCCAACTGAATAACACCTCACTGAACAGTTCCATGGGATCCCGTAGAACTCCAAGATATATTTCTGTGGCTGACATTAAGGGAAAATGGAAGGGCATATTTTCATACAGATTCTTTCTCTAATTTTAAAGTATACTAATTTGCTTCTGAGAGAGGACAGAAACATATAAATCCTCTTTGTTCATATCTTCAAACCCTTTTCTGCTCGTTATCCGTCAATACACTATACGTATATATATATCACACAGGCTATTGGTTTTAAAAATATGCCTTAAAGAAAGGCATGTGGAGAATGTAGTGGGGAATGGTCTATGTTTCATGGACAATTCATACATTTTTTGTTTCAAGAGATCTACCATTTGCCATATCACTTTCCAAATGTCAGTTTCTCTGCTATTTTCAAATACATGGCTTTTGCACTGCATTGCAACATTGTTTAAAGAACAGTCCATAGTTTTGTTAGAAGCAGACACAATATTTTAGCTTTTAGTTCCATGTCTTTGACCACTTCTCTTCTGGATAGCTTATAAAAGTTGAAGCATCTCCAAAATAAAGATTCTTCCCTCTTTGCTTCAGAGAGGATGAATTCAGAAACATCTTGACATTCAGAATAATCTTGTAAAGCATTCTGATATCTTAGGAACTATACCAGGCACAGTCCACTCAAGAATTCCCTTGAATTTTACCCTTTGAGAGTGAGAGATGAAGGTGGCTCATGCCTGCGGTGTGCTTGGACAGGAGTGAAGGATGGGAGAAGAAGAGCTTGTTTTTCCTTCTTCTGCTGTGAGAAGTGGGGAACCCTAATGCTCACCACCCTACTTGTCCTAAGATATTTCTTGTCAGCAGTATCTGCTGGCAGGGATCTGGCAAGGGCCATTGGGACCAGGACCATTTTGCAGCCTGCTGTTGTGGATGAATGCCTACTGTTCTGCACCTAGAGCTAGCCCTAGTGCTAAGCACCTCGAAACAACTCTTACACAACATATCTGAATAATCAGAGGATTTCATGTGGAAAATTACTGTCTTTTGGAGACCAGAAATGGGCAGGGTATCTCTAAACCTTTGGATCATGATCTGAAACTGTGGTTCATGGCAACTGGTAGGAATGATCATTTTTTGACAGTTACTGTTCTACTTGCAAACAATTTTGCTAGGAACAACCTGCTCATCTTACTAATATCAACATAGGTCAGTGCAAGTGCCAGATAGAAACTAAAGGCTAGAAGGATATCCAATATTATGTATGACTTAGAGATTTATTTGGAGGTATAATATGGAAACTTATTACTATTACAAGTGTTGTACTAGTGCTGAGAATACAGATGTGCATTTCAATAAGCTCTTTTTTCACAGATTTTTTTTTAAAAAGCAGTTTAAAATAAATGCGCAGAATAAAAGTTTAAATATTTTCATTCATTTGATTTCCTTTTTGTCTGTGTCGTTAATCTCAGACATGCCATTCTGCCTGATGAGTGATTTTCAAAATCCTTGTCCAGATTCCTTTAGGCTCTGTGAGTCATAAACTTTCATAGCTAACACCTTCTAAGATATTTCCATCTTTATGCCATTTTTAAGGGTGACAAAGTCTCTTTGGTGATGTCTCACTGCCCTGTCCTACTCAGAGGGGTGAGAACAGAGTTAACTTTTGAATACTCTGTGCGGCAACCCAGAGTAACAACAATTACTTGAGAGGTTCAATTAAATCACAAATTTACTAAAAAAGTCATGGGAATTACAGTGTACAGTGACTTGGCAAAACTGTGTAACTATATCATAAAACTTAGCAAGACTTCAACAACAAAACTCACAACGATATTACTCTTACATGCCCAGTAAAGTTAGAGAGAGGGAGAGAAAAAAGAGAGGCAGATTAAGATATCAGAAGAAAAGTGAGATTTCACCACTCCACAGATTGGTCAATCCAGTGACATCCTCAGAGGGGTGCAATGAGATGAGTCCTCAAGGTGACGGGTGTGATGAATCACACGTAAGTGTCCCAAGTGAGAAGTTTTATAACCCAGTCCATTTGTATCTGAGATAGAAAAGGGCAGCTCATCTCCTGCTCTGTTCGCTCTTCATGCTAATTAAGAAGATTCTTCCAGAAATAGGTCGGTGGTCTTGGAAAATAGGTCTGTGGTCTCAAAAGCGCCTGGAAGTGAGTCATTTCGTCCTCTAGGGGTAGCTAGTGGTTCGTGACTTCTCCTAGTGGTTGATTGTCTGCTAGACGACCGATTTTAAATGAGGGCTAGGACCTTCACAGGTGTTCAAAGGAAACACTGTCAACTGACTTTATCTTAAAAATGTATACCTTTGTTTTGCAAAGGCCTTCAAGAACAGACACAAGTACTGTCTCCACAGCACTTTATCTATTCCTGTCAGAAGTTGCAAAAACCAGCTGTTTATGGCATAACTGTTAGTAGGTCATTTGTTTTGCAAAGCATTGGAGGGTGCTTCAAGGCTGTGACACTCACTGCTAAAAGCACTGCAGGATACGGCCTCAAGTAGCGGTTCATGTTGTCATTTGGCTGGACTCCCTGTTCCAGAGCTATGACAACCAAAGGACACCAGGAGCTCTGTGTTGGCAACAGGTGAGTGTGGAAAGCTCTACAGGTAGGACAGAACACTGGCATTGCAGGGTTGTAGTGCAGTTGCTAGTCCAACTTCTGTTCATGAATTTCAGTTATGAGATGCCTTTAACTGGACTAGTCTTTTTGCTGTCACTAGCATGTTCACTGGACAACATGATTATCAAGCAGCTTCGTAACAGAAGAGTGTCTTCACCTCCTGAGAGAAGTCCCCTGGCAAGGCAGGAGGACTGGGCTGCTCCAGCCACTTTTAGACATGGCTCTGTAGACCATGACACAACGGGCACAGTGTGGTCAGTTCTTCCAAAACCTGGAGATACACTGGGGTAAGTCAGAGAGGAGGCCTAGACACTTAAAGGCAGCTGCGAGACAGAAGCCCTTCCTCTGGCAAGTCTGGGTTCTGTTGAGCTGAAAATGCAGCATAGGAGGCATGTAAACAGATACAGTGTTTACAGTTGGAAACAGTACAGGACCCAGGTGATGGTGACCATGAGTGGTGAGAAACCCACACCTCATCACTAATACACATGGACTTAAAGGTATTAACAACCATATGCCTATTTGTGATGAGACCTAATCTTCTCCAACATTGTGGGCAGCCACATGTTTTACAGCAGTCTACCTGCCAGTAAGGTCTCACAGCCAAGACTAAACAGGAATGAGTCTTTACACATTAATTGTTGTCGTTGTGGTAATTAATCCATCTCTCCATTGCTGTGGCTGATGCTCTGAGTCTGCTCAACAGATCTTTCCTGAATTGCTGGTTGAAGATGATGTGCTTAGATGTGGAAAAAGGCATATAGCTCTTCTTGGAGAGGCTTTTTGTCAGCCTTCCCATTGTTAACCTCATACGTCTGCTCCAAAATATAAGACAGCTGCATGTGGTGTCTTCATGACGAGCTTTCAAAGGCATTTGAAATGCATGGTGAAGAGACTGCTGGGGTGAGATGGGGCACAGTTTTTCCAGGCCCGTTGGGAAACAGAAGCTGCACATTTCTGATGTCCAAAGCCTCTAGCACCTATGCTGCTAATGGGTGTCTCCCTGGGACATTGTCAGAATGCTCCTGTAGCTGGTCAGTTTGTCCCTGTGGCCATCGTTGGAAGACTGTTGCAGAACATTGTAGGTACAACCTTATGTGTCTGTCTACTAAATGGAAACAGCATAAACTTCCCTATATTGTGAGAGGAAATGCCTAGATATATAAAACAATACTACAATAGATACTATCTTTGTTCGTAAGCTTCATAAAAAATTTCTACAGAGTAGCCCAGATGTTTATTACAGTGCCAGAGGTGAAACTTTACTGGCAACAACTATAGCTTCACAACAATGTAGATTGGTGGTTCCATTTCACTTTGAAACAACAACATTCTTTTATAATAGTGCCTAAATATGAAGTATAATTTTAAAATGAGAACTGGAATTATTACGAGTTGCAATTTACCATGAAACACATCAGTTGTATTGTACTTCAGTGGTCTATTTCTCCTAATTTAACACTGTGAATTTGTTAACTTGAGTTTCATTTCCCCTTCAGCAGTTGTAGTATGGGGGACTTAGATATAGCAATCTTTGCTGTATATAAATGCACTAAAACAGGTGGATCAAATAAATTTTAACATGGCAAACTGACCAAAAACGGCACGAAAGTAGTGATGTATTAAAAACCAATATGGCTAAGAGATCTGTGGCAGAGTTTTTCTCTCCAAGATTTTTCTGCAATAGCTGTACTGATATTACAGAAATTCTCTGTAAATTACAGTTCATCATGGTTTTATGAGGCTATTTTCCCTGTGGGTTTCCTTGAGTTTTTAAGGAGTCTCACTAAATATTGTCATTGCTTACAGTGTTCATCAACACAAGTAATGAGAAAATAGCCTTCCAACACAAGATTTACAATATTATTGTTGTTAAAATATTGTGTCTTCTCACTTTCTGATTAGCTGATTTTCTTCAGTGCATCTTATAGGGGATTATATGATCAGAATATAGAATATAAGGTCAAAGAACACTATGGATGAAAGTTACTCAACAGCAGCAGACTTTTGAGATCTTGGAAGCCCAGTTCTTTCTCCAGCAGTAATAATATTGTTGTTGATCATGTAAAGTTCTTCTACTTTGTTTATAAAGTTAATATAATAAAGTATCCCAACAATTCTTCATTATGCTATGTATATAGCAATGTTAATCCACAGCTCTTGGAGTGTCAGAAAATACATTTAACAAAATAGCAATGCAAGTTAATATTTAAGATATAAAATTACTGTAACAAAGAACCTAGCGAAAGAAAGCATGTGAAAAGATGAAATTTACTATGTAGTATAAATAAGTTAGCTAACAGAGCATCTTCTAAGAAATCAGTACTGTGGAGGCAGCCTCATCATTTTATTATGAAATTATTCGTATTGCCATTCTTGAGACTTAATTTTGCCATACACTTCAGCATTCTACTATCCATCATGAATTATTTTAATGCAAAACTTCACACTATAAATTTGGGAGAGAAAAAAGATAAAAATATGTACTGTGCTGTATTGTACATTTGATTACAACTTGAAATATATAAGCGAAACATGGGAAGCTGTTAGGAATCTGTAATAAATTTAAAGGATCATGGTGGTTTTATAGAATTCAGGCTTGGCAGAATGTATGCTTTCACTGTCACAAAGCTAAAAGGAAGACCTGTGCCTTGGAACCCCAAAGGATCAAACTTATTTAAAGTAGCAGGTTTTAAAAACAAATTTACTTGCAGTTTGGGGAAGGGTGACCATTTTGTTTGAGAACTCCATCATGTAACTCTATTCCTTTAATATATCACTCTATAGACAAACATATCTCTATGGACTCTAGATTGTATAGCGAAGACCTGTTAGTAATCCAAATCAGGGAGTCAGATCTCCATCTGGTAAATTGATACAGCTCCGGTGATTTCAGTCTGGGACTTATAGAGACTAGAAAGAGAATGGAGAATTAAAAGGTTAAAAGTTCTGCGCTCTTGGAATTGAAGTTACTCTCTTAATTGTTGGTGACTTCCTCTAGCAGTATAGAAATATTTATAATAACTGCACTAAAATACTTGACTGTTCAGTCTCAGCTAAGGGAAACTGATAAGAGGTTTTTGGATGTTTCTAAATCAAAGGTATTTAAAAGCCCATAATGTGAAAAAGAAAGTAGAAAATGAAGCAGAGATAAAGGATCCAAAACAGTTTCAGATCTACACAATGATATAATGTTCTGGATCTATAAGACTAACCCTGCTGATAGAAAGTAGATGGGAAATAGGTTTGGGAAGGTAAATTGAAGATGACATTTGGCATGGTTATTTTTTAGGAAGTATGCGTGTGCAAATACACCTCTCACCTTGCCCACCACATATCCCTCACAGACAGGTTTCCCATAAAGTTTGGCATGCTATGTAGAGAAATCAGCTACCACTGTCCAAGACACACAAGTTTGTAGTTTTTCATTTTCACATGAAATAATTGGTTTACACTTTTATTATTGTCTTAGAGATTCCTGGCCTCCAATTCTTCTTCCTGTTCCTTCTCTGGGCTCACAAAAATGGTTGGTTTTTTTATGTACAGGAGAACCAAACATGTCCACATGACCCCTCCAAGTTCCCAGTGATGGCCAGGTGGGCAAGAACTGCTGGCAGTGAGAGGAAGACCTTCCCACAGGTACCCATAGTAATGCTTCTCCCACAGCTCCTTTCCGTCTGCTCAGTCTCGCTCTTATACCCATGTAGGTTTCTGTCTCTCTGGGAGTGACAAAATCACAAATCAACTGCATATGTCATCCTCTTGTAACTGAGGGTATGAAAACCCCTGACTGACTGTTGACAGTCACTTTTTGGAAGTGTTTCCTGGCTGCACTCACAAGACACATCAATCAGAATTTGTATCCATCATTTTGGTGAATGCTTGCAGGATTCTTCCCTTAAATGAAACTGTGTGAATCTTTCTTCTTCAGAAGATGAGCTTTTTCAAGTAGTAAATGCTGGAAGGGTTAGTGCTTGCATCACTCACAGGGAAAGAACTGCAGGTTCTAAAGTATGTCTTTGTTATGACACCAGCTAGGTGGGTCAGTGACCACTAGTGTGCTCTACAATGGTAGAAGAGGTTTTAAGCACCTAAGAGTCAGTGCAATAAAATAGTATAAGATGAAAATGTCCTCGTCTTACAGAGTGGGAAAAAAAAATTAAGTATCCAACACCACAAATATAAAACATCATGGGGGTCTCCTGTGATACAGAAACAGTTATAAACAGATATTCTGCAGTATTTTTATATTACCTTCAACAGAAGTATAACCAGAGCAACATATCTTACATTTTTAATCAATTTTCCATATTACAGCCTTATTTTTGGAAGCAGAGCTGGAGTTCTGCATAGCCATCACTTCTGTGCTGTTGAATGACCTCTCGGATTTTCTTTGCTATAACAGAAGCCACAAATAGTAAATGTGTCATACTTATTTGCTACTGATTGATATGTAGTTGTTAAGCATGTTTTTATATAGATGAAAATCTTGAAATCATACCAAAATGTAAGTTGACAATGAAAAATTTTGCCTTGCCTAAGCAGCATGTGCTGTTTGGAGAAGCTCAAAGCTAAGAGTTATTCTGTGGCTCCTTGCCTCATACTTGCATGATGTGCTCAGCCCAGCAAAAGGCTCTCAGTGATGCAGCAGGGCCAGGAACTAGCAAAGTTGAAGGATAAATTCCGCATATACTTGGAAAAGGGGACTCAGATCAAAGCAGCTTTAAGCTCATGGAAGGCAAAACTACCTGAAAGACTGATGCTGCAGTCTAAGCAGAGCCTAGCCCAGAGCTTGGAAGACGGTCTCTCTCTGAAGGACATTTCTGCTTCCCAAAGGCTGCTTTCTTTCCTCCTACCTGGTGCAAAACTGACACCATATACTTGCTGTCATGGTCCTTGTTACCACTAGGTGTGTAAGCCACTTTTTGTCAGGGTTCTCAAGGTATAATATTGTCAGCTCTAGTTACATTGTTAAATTACAATTTCAGTACTTTTGTTTTGCTGTTGGATTAAATTTTCTCTGTAGTTTATTCTGGATATTCTGAGCTAGACCTAATTATCCACTTCATTAGATCAAATCTTCAGGAAAGGAAATACACTAAAATCACTGACATCAACATGGCATCCCACAGACATGATGGACATGAGTTATCACTTCCCACCTATTCTTTCTGTTTTGATCTGTCATTTAAACTATTAATGAGCTGTCAAAAAATATAAGCTCTCCCTAACTTTATCAATATCTCAAATTTTATTGGGTGTTCCTTGTTTCACTCACTAAGAGAAAAGCATCCAATTTTGTCACATATGTTTTTAGTAGCATTTCAACCTCAGAGATTAAAACAGCAGAGACAATTCCAGACACAAGATGTTCAATAGCCACAGAGCTCTTGAAGGGGAGAGACTAACTCGAAGTTTTTCTATCTGCAGAGGGTATGGTGATGCCTTTACACCATCAGCATGAAGAACAGCTAACTTTAATAAGAAAAGAAAAATAATGTTGATAATGAAACATTTTATAAAGATTTTTGTATTATATTTTCGAGATGTAACCTGCTACAGACCCCTGAAAACATCTACGTTCACTTTCAGTGTTGAGATGTTTTGGCAGTAGGTATTTTAAATACATATGTAATTAAATATCAAATGCTCTCATTCTCAACATATTTAATCTCCAAGTTCGAGTGAGGTGGTTCATTTTCACTTTCTGCACTCACTGCCTGTTCTTAAAGAGTCAGAGTTCATGTTGCTGTGCAATCTTGAGCTTCTTTTAAGAGCTTAGCAGTAACATTACTGGGTGTCTTTCTTCATTGCAGCTTTTTGTAATCTTGCCTTGCAAAACGAGCAGCTCTTTCCTGGCTGCACAGATGATTACCTTACTTAAGTGAAGTCCCAAATACCCTGGAGTATTTCACATAGGTTCTAACAAATAACCTTTTTCAGCACTTCTTTTTCGTTACCACACTTGGTGTGCTCTTCTAATTCTGCACATTGGATAGTAGTGGATAATATTTTTTTGACTGTATAGTGGCCAGTCTCTCTTTGATTTTGTTTCTTCTCGTATTTATACTTTCAAATGCCAGAGAACCACGAGAGCCAGATGAAAATATTTGCCCCATGTAGATCCAGAGAACAGACTCTACTGTCAAGGAAAAATGTACAGGGCAAATAACAACAACAATTATGACCAATCTTTCTATTTTAATCTGGTGAGATATTTTGAAACAATTTAAAAAACCTGGGATGAAATGTTAAATTGTAGTTGTCCCATCACCTTCAAAGATTTTGTTCATATTAAGTATCATTAGAACGTGCTTGTTCCTCCGAAGCCCAAAGCAGCTTCTCGTTTTATTGCAGCTTGGTCAGCAGTACCTTACAAAACAAACACTGCTTGCAGTTGGCAGGAACTGGGGAATCTGTTGCTGTCTTCCCAGTGTAGACATACAATTTGTCAAGCTCTGATGGTTTTGACTGACATTTTAAAAGCAGGAACCACATTTTGGAAAACTTTAATATTGACATCTATTTTCTTCCAGGTGTTTCAAACACAATCTCCAAACGAATGTGGACTTTTTATTACTAACTTTGTAAGACATTTTACTACACTTTTCATCGACCTTTAAAGCTTATAAATATACTTTATTGTTAATTATTTTTTTCCTTATTAGTGTATTTTTCAGTTTAGTGTAGGGATTCAGACACTTTGTGCCTCATACTAAATGAAACAAAAAAAATTTGATTTCCCTGTTTTTGTAAATTAGCTGGATCCTTTTGCCAGTTTTTTTACTTGGCTAACTAGTAAATGGACTGTTCCATTTGTGTTAATTGAAAGAAGAGGCAGGGATAACGGAGAAATTTTTGGAAAGAATATTTCAGATATTTCATGGCAAAATATAATAAACATTGCATTAACATTTACAGAGGAAGTATCAAGGGATGACAAAAATGGCCTAAAGAATGCTTAGCTGCTGTGGATCAGTTGTTGCTTGTGGCTTTACTACAGTGGAACTGTTGGATGGGAGTCCTTTAAATCAGGCTAGGTAAGTCACATTTCTGTTCACTTCAGTGACTTTTGGATCATTTCCTGAAGTGTTCCGTTTGCTGAACAACAAGCAAAAAGTTTCCAACTCTGTGCTGGAAACTCCTGTATTCGACTGCTGATGTCAGTATAGCGTGTCAAAATAAGATAAGGGAAAGCTTCCAAGTCTCACGGGAGCGTTTCAGCCAAAAGTTCAATGAGTTAGGCTGACAGTGATGCAACCTAGCCAGCTTCCATGAGCAATCCTCTACTTCCATATCTGCTAAAAAGGAATCATAACAATCTTTTCACCTTCCTTTCTACCATTGCAAGGCTGTTCATTCATTTGCTTGTGATGGATGATATATTAACCTTCAGAAGTTATCACTTTGTGGTGGGTTGATCCTGGCCAGCAGCCAAACACTCACCCAGCCTCCCACTCGCTCCCATCTCCTGCAAGATGGAGACAACACAGAAGGAAGCTGAGAAGACCTGCGAATAGAGATAGTGGTGGTTTAATAGTGAAAGCAAGAGCTGAGCACACAAGCAAAGCAAACCCAGGAATTAATTCACTGCTTCCCATTGGCAGATGGATGTCCAGACGATTATTGGGAAGCAAGGCCTCAGAACACCTAACAGCTACTTGGGAATACAAGTATCACTCCCTACTTCCTCTTTTCCCTGCAGTTATATTGGTGAATGCAACATCATATGATATGGGATATTCCCTTGGTCTGTTTGGGTCAGCCATTCCAGCCATGTCCCCTCCCAGCCTTTTGCCCACCCCTAGCCTGCTTGCTGTGGTGGGAAGATGGAAAGACTGAATGTATTGGTGCTGTGCAAGCACTATTCATCAATAACCAAAACCTAGGTGTGTTATCCGCACACTTTTATCTCCAAATACAAAGCACAACTTCTTTTAAATCTCCAAGTACAAACCACAGGCTACTGTGAAGAAAGTTAACTCCATCTCAACCAGAACCAGTACATATATTTATCACACTCAGAAGTGTGCTAATTGCATTTCTGAGTGTTTTCCATAATACCTTCTTCTATTGATTCTCAGTATTATATTGGCCACCCAGCTTTAACAGACTTCAATATATTATATTGATCACCTGAACTGAATAGACTTCAAGAATTTGAATTCTGAGGATGTTCAGTATCACTTGCAAATACCAATTGATTTAACACAATTATTTCCAGTGTTCCAAGGCCAAACCCACTCTTCCTTTAATATCGTCATTGCTTAATAAATTGCATATGTTCCTTTTGAACGATATTAAATAATTGCCCCTCAAATTTGCAACTGAATGACTGTTCACATTAGGCATAATGCCTTATGAAATACCGATTGATGGCTTTCTGCAGTGTCTCAATGGAATAATCGCTTGTTTAGTGCAACAGTTTCACTGGACAAATGCTTATTAATTGCATTTTTTCATTGTAAAATAGTTTTTCTTTCACTGTAATACTTTCAGATAGATTTTTGGCTTGGAGTAGTTGGGCCATGATTTATATCATTTAATTGCTGAAGCATGAGCTATATAGCCACTTTTTCTATTTCTTAGGTTGTCTGCAGGCAGCTTTTATACCTTCTCCTGTAAGATAGTTCATGCTTGTCTTTTCTGCTGTAAGATTTGCCATACTCTATCCAAAAAGTGGCTCATCAAACTGATGCCATACTGCCTGTCTTAGAAACCAATACTTCCTGGTCTGAAGGAAGACAGAATAAAGCCAAGGATCATAAGGAAAAACTGTCTTCCCATTTTTTTACTATCATAAAAAATTGTGATAGAACTGTTTCTGGTTGAAAGTAGTCATCCCTAACCCTAACTACTGCTAACTGCCATAGAAAGGTCTGCAAAATCTAGATTATTTTTGGCTCTTACAGAGATTTGATTATTGAACAGTTTGTGCCCTGGTGGAATTCCTTTTGGTGTACCCAGGTGACCAGTCTGATTCATCAGACATGATTTTCCCTTGGTAAATCTCCTTGCATTCTATGTAAACCTGAAGGAACGCAAAACTTCTAAAGTAATAAGGTGGTGTACTCTGTGTGCCTGCACTAAGATATTACTGTGACATCCTGGTGAGGTGAAGCAGAAGCACACAGCTAGAGTCAGTATTTGGAAAATGCTTCTGGGTACCATAGCACAGATCTAGCATAATTGAGATGAGTTTAAACAAATTTTGGAGGAACAACATGAAAATAGCCTGGAATTGGAACCTGAAAATGAATCTGGCTATGAGACTCTACCTGGGTGGTTTCTGGTAAAGGTGGTGTGCCTGATACTTGTCTTAGACTTACATGCAGGCTATCAGGACTGTGGAGTTATTAACTGGCAGATTGTGCTACAACTGTATTTTTATATTATGGAAGCAGCATGTCCAAATTCCCATAAGTACGCTTTTACTTATTCATATATTTTTTAATATTGCTATGAAATTAAAGGCTTAGTGGTTTCCCTTTGCCTAAAGCTAAAACTCCTTCTTTTTGAGAGTGTAAAAAGAGGCATACGGAATTACATCCTCAGTGAGCTGATTATAATGTAGATCATTAAATCCCTGAAGATTTGATATTTGACATCAATTGTTTATTTGTCAAATGCATTTAGAATTTTTCTGAAAATGTTTGGTTTGTTTGTTTGTTTTTCCTAGGGAAAGATTAAACAAGAGGAAAACCAAATATTGTAACGCAGATTTAGCAAAGCCTTATTTATCAACAGTAAGGTGGTAGTTTGCTTTGCATGGTATTTAAATTAGAAACTTGTTTTGTTATGTTTCTTTATCTTTACTTATTTTCATTGTACCCAACCAATGATGTACCCAACCAGTAGTGGTGTCATCTGGACAAAGTGGGATACTTTCTGACAACACATTTCTAGTTTTCATCTGCATGTTGACAAAACAAACAAAAACACAATGGCCAATCACTTGTGAAAATTTCCTGCTGATATTAGTACATTGCAGATGCATTCGGTGACACACAGGACACAAAACTTTAAAGAGTTCCACCTAATCCCTCAGAGATTTAATTCTGGAGTAAATATTTGGTATACACTCATTCCAGTGACTTGTATACAATTCCACTTTGTTTCTCTGTAGATAAATATATTTTGATTACTTTGGCAATTTCAATATTAAGTAAATGAAAAAACATCAATGAAAAAATGATAACACTAAAGAAAATACAGATAATATGGAGCTGAATCCTTTAATTCACAGATCCAACATTTTAGTCAAATGTGCCTCTTCATATGCATTACAGTATGAAAGCAACCATCATTATTTCTTATACCAATAAGGATGAAAAAAAATTTTTTTTCACCATCCTTGAGGTATGAAAGGATGTTTTTAAGCTTTAGAAAAGGAAGGTCGAAAAATAATTTTCCCAAAGAAGACTATTAGAAATACATTTGCTAAGAAGATAACAATCTAGTATTTTAGTCATGTTGTCAGAATATCACAGACAAAAAGGCCCACAAGTAAATGATTGAGGACACCTTCTCTGGTCTGACTTTTTTTCTTCTTTATATGACATCGTGCTCTTTAGATAGAATATACATTTTGAACATATGCTACAATACTGAAAACAAGATGAGTCTTTCCACAGGATGTCAAGGAGCTTTGGAACAAGATTTGTGTTTATAACATCTTTATGAAGAAAACTCTTTACCAGATGAAGTAAAAAACCTCATCTGCCAGCCACAGAATTTAGCTTAAGGATGTCTTAAAGTCCATACAAAATGAGAGAGTGTCGATATTCTTTTATGCATGCTCTTGAAATTTAGGCTCATCTAAAAGCTGAAAGTATTTATAGGATCTTAAACCTTAGTGTGAGATTTTGTGTCACTATTTTTGTGCCTGAAGGAAGAATACAATCAGATTACCATTCTGTTCCTTGGCAGGCTGTTGCTTATACAATGCCATGAAAGCTTTACTCGCTCAGAAGCATAAATCTGAAATGGGACTGCCCCATTACCACTCCTTTTGAACCCTCCAGATCTAACAGAATAACCCATTCATCTGCCTCATTAAAAATGCTAATTCAGGAAGTACCCTATTCCCATTGCCAAACCACTTTAACAGATGTGAACCATTCAGGTATCTAAAATAAAATTTAGTTGTCTTTGAATAACTTTATTGTGAAGGTTTTTATTTTTTTATTGTTTAGAGTTACTGAAACTTTCTACTCATATTATCAACTAACAGCTGGTATTCTGTGCTTGAAACCATAGTGTTATTTTTTAAATACTATTATTAATATTTTTAATATTATTTCAAAGCTTTTCTTTGTTCATCTTGTCTTTACCTATAAATTAAGCTTGACAAAGTATTTGTCTGATGAAAATGTAAATAAGGGTTTCAAATAATAGGAAAACAAATTGGTGCAGCAAATGCCAGATTTCTGCAGACACCATGAAAGTATACTTTGAAGGTAAATACTCCAGTTTTCTTCCATGCAGTGCTTAGCCCTGGGAAGCACTGAGGAGTGAAAGAGCCCCAAACCCAGGGCAGAGTCAGACAGAAGAGTAAAATGTGGAAGTATTTGAAATCTTTTAATGAGCTCCAGACTGGATTTTCTTAAACAAATGGAGATGTAAGCTCTTCAAGAACAAGAAGCAAGTCATCTACTGCTTGAAAACTTACCAAATGGAAGACCACATGACAGTGTTCTTGTCTTCAAAGGAAAAGACAAATCAAATAACTTTCTGAAAAAACTTCAAAGATTCTAATCATTTCTGTGTTGCATTATTTGTACTTTCGCCTATCTAGATCTAGTGCTCTGTGGCATGAAAGAATCAGGAACATTCACCATTGTTCCAGTGAATTTGCTGAGGTAACTGTGCAACAAGCGAGGGGCCAGCTCAGCTCCCATCACAGTTATTGGGAAAAGTCTCATTGCCTCGATAGCAAGTTAATGAAGCTGTGAATGGACAGAGAAGTGGAACAAACGAGACCTGAACAGACTATTCTTTCTTATATAGTGATATTTTGGTACCAAGAGGAAAATAAATTGCGGAGTAAAGATCAGAAACATTACATTTTAGGACAAAGAGATAAAATATGAAAGTTGGCCAAACCAACAATAATCCCAAGTACTTTTCAGCCTGGAAGAAGGCTGTGACATGTGACATTCTCTTGAGGTATACACATTTTTAATGGCTTGGAAAATACTTGGAAATTACTATTTTCAGCCTTGTGAACTCCATCATCCAAAGAGGATTATGAGATTACAGTTTTAAGACAAATAGAAGAATGGGTTAAGTCTCAGCCAGTTCCTGTTTTCATTGCTATAATTGTCTCAAAGTGAGATTAAAATTGTGTCATTTGCTATTTCCATTAACCCCTTAATCTGAGAAGTGTGTCTCAATTTAGTTTTGTCTCAGGGAGTGACTGTGCTACTGACCTCTGATTTCTTCGTCCTTTTTCTTTTACACTCATGTATAGAGTTAGGTGTCTTAGGAACGTAGTGTCTTTACCAATATTTGGTGTCCTGTGGTTCTTTGTGTGATTTGTAAAGAAATATTGTTTATTTCTCTTTGCTAATGCTAACTCTATGCAGCCCTTGAGTGGCAGACATGAGCCAGGGATGTCAAACTAATTTTCACTGGGTGCCACATCAGCCTCACTGTTGGCTTCAAAGGGCCAAACATAATTTTAGGACTGTATAAATGTAGGAGCAATCCTGTCCCTGGGCAGTCTGGTGACATGAAATTCTCTATGCTTCCAAAGCTGACTTCTGCATACACCAAACCTGTCATAGATAATGAAAGGTCAGGAAAGGAAAACTTTCTACGATACATTTCCTGCAATGGATAAAGGTGTTTTCCTTCCACTGACAAAGGTTGCAAGGGACATTTAGAAAGTACCTGACCTCCTGTATGACTCTAATCTTAGGAAGAAGAAGAGAGAGTAGCATTATTTTCCCCAGAACTCATTCCTGATTGTAATCTTAAGGCCCTCCTTGGCTGCTGTGCCTGCCTGCTGTAGAGCGGGACAGGAAGTCCTAAGCAGAAGCTGAAAGACAAATGTATTTAGAAAGTCTGGTAGAAGCAGTTTTCCATGTAAAAGAATAATACAAATGCGTTGTGTTTTAAGAAGTTGCTGAGACAGAAACTCTGGGGGTAATTTGGATAACCAGCAAGATTACATCATAAGGGGAATAAAATACTTAAAGGAATGACAGAAAGAAAAGGTTTTACGAATTCCTCTGAAAAATCTTACCAATAAAGGACAGCAATGCTTCACTTGCAAATCAATCAAATTTTTCTGGAGCCAGACTTGAGGACATACTGTAGGGAAATGTCTAACACAGTAGAAAAGAGCAAGGATTCGCTTTATGTATTAGACATAAAACTACATTTTTTTGCATGAAGATTTCTTTCTCTGCCTTTGCCTTTTCACAAGAATCTGAGGTATCTTATCTAAGAACACAGAAATAACAACAGCACCAGCAATACCATGTTTGCCTGTTACTAAAGACAGAAAAATAGAAACATCTGCTTTTCATTTGGAGAAAAGATGAGAAAGATGCTCAGGTTATCTTTACTTATTTTCATTGTACCCAACCAACGATGTACCCAACCAGTAGTGATGTCATCTGGACAAAGTGGGATACTTTCTGACAACACATTTCTAGTTTTCATCTGCATGTTGACAAAACAAACAAAAACACAATGGCCAATCACTTGTGAAAATTTCCTGCTGATATTAGTTCATTGCAGATGCATTCAGTGACACACAGGACACAAAACTTTAAATAGTTCCACCTAATCCCTCAGAGATTTAATTCTGGAGTAAATATTTGGTATACACTCATTCCAGTGACTTGTATACAATTCCACTTTGTTTCTCTGTAGATAAATATATTTTGATTACTTTGGCAATTTCAATATTAAGTAAATGAAAAAACATCAATGAAAAAATGATAACACTAAAGAAAATACAGATAATATGGAGCTGAATCCTTTAATTCACAGATCCAACATTTTAAGAGTGACTACTGCAATGTCATAAGACTGAAAATTCTTGGCTGTACTGAGTCTATAACAATATGCAAATCACACTCCCTTGAGGCAATCACCAATAAAAAATTATCTCCAGAGTTGTGTAGTTTGTAATTATACTCCTCATATATATTAATCTCTTGTCCTGTTGGAACAGAAATTCTACCCTGTACATTTCTGTAATGTGCTCATTCTGAACAAAATCTTCTGTAACCCACGCTTCTTTGTGCTTATGTTCTGCAAAAAAATGTCTGTTCAGTTTGACAGAAGTTGATTTTCATATCTGTCTCCAAAGCACAAGTCTGCTGAGTTGTAGAAGAAAAGTATGAAAAGACCAGCACTGGGTTCCAAATCATCTGAGAAAGGTTGTTTTCTGATGTAATGCAGGGGTCTGGTAAATAATAACTCAGATATAGTAACTGCCTTTGAGATGAGAGAGTGAGCCACTGGAAGTTGCTCATATCAGCTCATACTCATGCAGTCTTCTTGTGGTTTTTCACTAGTTTAACACTACACAGAAAAGGAATTTTAAAAATATGCCATAAATGATTGCATTTTCAGATGAACAGCATGGTGATAATTTCATTGAGGTTTCAGAAGAGTTTATCAGCATTTTTTTGTGTTTCATAATACCATGTAAGCTACTAGGAACTGCTTTACTTACTTCAGTGACTGGAAAACTCTAGAGCTGATTTCAAGTGATTTTCCCAGCTCAGCACAGTGTACTGACCCATGACTCCTGAAGCTGATTTGGCAAAATGCTGTCAGCTGCGTTGATACGTGCCCTAAAAATATACAGCTGCTGCATCAAGAAAGTAATTTTAAGAGATGGGCAGAAATACCAGAAGGTTATAAATGTTTTTGTTGCTCTTGTGAGGGTGAATGAGGAGCCAGAGAGGAAGTCACAGTGTTGCAAGAGTGAGTGGGAACTGAAGTCACAGAGGATGGTGAAAGAGCTGAGGCATTAAATGAATACTTTACAAGCAAGAACACTAGAAGATGTGCCAGCTGAAGCTGGTTGTTTCACTATCATGGTTGAATTCAAAGCTAGTGAGGCAGAGATATCGAATAAGAGAAGCTGAAATCAACAAAACTTCCATGCCACGTGCAACCTTAAGGCTCTAAATGGAGATTGGATTAGTACACGGCTCAGGTAGGCTTGTCTTCACTCAGCAGCTGCAAATGCCAAATTCACTAATAAAGTAGAGAAAACTGCTATAGATCAGTTACCACAAAATCTTAATTACAACCTTGTAACTACAGGAAGTCCCCACCAAGTCAGATTTGACATCTGTTTTCGCTTAGTGGGTGATTTTATTTATATATTTAGCTCAGCGTGTTCCACTTAGATGAAACATGCCTTTCCACATTCATGAATATTTTAAGATTTATACAAGCCTTTTGGTAGCAAAGCATCAGAGGTTCTTATACTGAGCTTTGTGACATATGATATGGTACACATTGTGTCAGCCCTGTCATTATTAGTTTACAGAAGGAGAAACTGAAATAGATGGTGGTGAATTGGCTCTCTCATTCACTTGTGGTGTTTTCTTCCTTTTTTGTTTTTCTTTGGTGAGGAGGGAGAGGGGAGGAAATCAAGGAATTAGTCTCAGAAGACTACCTGCCATCTTCTTGGAAGAAAAGATACACTTGTCATCTCTGGCACTCTCAGACATCACACATATTTTTCCTGAGAGAAAGTCCTGTGTGCTTCCTCAGCTCCTTAGTGGCCCTTGTTAAGCAGAAACAAGCAGGTGTCCTACTTACCACCTCCATAAGATGCTTGAGTATATCTTGTGTAGCTGGCCATGGCAGCCTGGCAGATCCATCTCTTCTTCCTTTTTCCATTTTATCTGCCTAAGTGCAATAATAAACCAAATCATCCTTCATTGAAATGCTCAAAGTATAATAAGATGTCCACTAAGGGGGTTGAATTTTTTTAACATCTTGAAAGATGTTGAATTTAACTGCAGGAAGAAGGGACAAATGAATATGTAGCCACATAACTAGTAGATACTGACTGAAATATAAATACAATGGGAATTAGGGGGTTGGATAATGCAAAGGAAGGCATCACAATGCATCAGAGATTTACTTACACTCTGAGTGCCACAGCACAGCTAATTAGGAAACTTCTTCCTCATACAGGTGTTATTCCTGTAGTCCCTATTTACACTAGTGGGATCAGGCTTGTGAATACTAGCTGCGGGATGAGGTATATAGAGATTTGTGCTTCAGGTTTAAGCTCATATATATGATGGAAGGATTTTTTGTTGTTGTTGTTTCGTACTAGTATATAAAATGAACAGGCTGTTTTCACACAAAAAAAGCAGTGTGTAACTCATCACTGAACTTCTTTGAGATAAAATAGCTACTGTTTACTTAATTTCCATTGCACAGTTCCTTTTAGGACAAACATCAGTGATAAAGTACAAGACCAATCTGGTGTCAGAGTGAGCTATAAAAGAACCAGAGATACCACACTAAAATTTGAACAAAGCATTTTCTGTTGGAGTGCTTGCAATTTATTGCATAAAATTTAAACTGTCCATTTAAAAAAAACCCAACCTTTTAGCGAAATGAAAGCTTTTATTTTTCATCAGGAAACACAAATTGAAATTTCCACAAGAAATGTGTCTTCATTTCAAAAAGTTGCTGCTCTTTTCCTAAAATACTTTAGTAAACATCTTTTCACAGCTCTAATAATGGAAAATTTGTGAGTGCTATTGTGAAGCATTTCTGACTGTTTTCCTTAACTTTGCAAATTTGGAGGAGAAAAACTTGAAAGTAACAACAGATATATGTATGTGTTTATGTATATAGCTACATACAGCTGATACTTTCTCTCTCTGATTATACTTACTTGTCCTTGGCAAATCATCCTTACTGTTCTCTGGGGGAGACAGGATGAAAACGCAGGATCAGTACACAAAGAGACATTTCAGGCCATTGTTTATTCTTATATCCTGTCCCTTTTCCAAAACATATTTATCTTTTAACTAGATATATAAATCAAAGGAGGATTAGAAGAGATCATTGTATATACAAATCTTGGACATTCACATTATTCTTTAGAACTATTGACATTATAGTACATCTGTTGTACCTTGTATTATAGAAGCCAGTAGTGGAAAGACAAGCCCTGTTTCAAACAATTAGTACATCTTGGTTAAAGATACAAAAATATCACTGCTATTGTGTGCAATATTTGCATGAGGTGAGGGTTTTTGGATTAGAGCAAGCAAGGAGTTTTGGATGTTTTAGAATTACTGTAATTTTTGTGTAGTTTAAGTAGGAATTGGCTATCTGCACATATCTCATAGTCCTAGGGCTTTGTTTTTGTAAACTTTGAGACCATCGTCTTCCTACTTGTCAAAGAATCATGAGTAATATTTAAAAAAAACATTTTAAAAGTAGACAAAAGTTCTCCTTGCCTTATTTCTCCAAAGTCCATCTGAGAGTTCTAACTTACTACCCTGACAACTCCCCTTGGTTTCACTTTCTTTCATGGAATAAAAAAAACTCCTTCAAGGTGATTGTCTTGCTTGGCTTGTAATTAAGTGGAATAATTCTTGAACTCTCATAGTCTGATTTCTGAACACCTCCTTCTTGTACATGAGAAGCAGTCATGAACAGAACAGACTGATCCTGGGTGGGCTATATCAGCCCAACACCATCTTCTAATGCTGTTGCCTTCAAATGCCTCCCCTTAAATGGTACCAGTGCTGAATGTCTCTGTACAGCAGTATTTAGCAATCAGAATCCGTCACATAGAATTTCTCTGGGCAGAATGTGATTTCACCCAGAAAGAATTATGCTAACATTTAATCTGATTTGATCTCCGGATTCAAAGAAATTTCACATGTAGAGAGTAACTCTATCCATTTATAATATTTCCAAAGAAAAGCAGGCCTTTTTGCTTCTCTCATCTCTCATTTGGCTGTTGGCTCAGCTGATGAATCCTATAACTCTGTAAAATGCCGGCTGTCTGGTCCCTTACTGCCTACATCCCAGCAATGGCTTTCATACAACATAGGATTTAAATCATGAACTGTGATGAGAAGTGCCGAAAGAAAAACAATGGCATTTCCCCCACCCCTATAAAACATATGACCATGTGAAGAGTGATATAGAGGTTTTATCTATATAGTTCTGGAGAGAATCGTATTTTTAGAGGTGTTATGGGCATGATGAACATCTAATAACCTGCATTACTTGTAAGGAATAATGTTACAACAGAGGTGTGTTTTTTTTAGCCCAAACTAGTGATAAGCCTATTGTATAATGTCTCACTATTATTATTTACTGGAAATGTGGCAGTCTCTATTGGTGTCAGAAAAGATGGCAGTGTTGAACAAGCACAAATTAAGGCATAGTCCATGCTCATAAAGAGCTTATTATCTAAATTAGTAAGATTCAGAAAGGGAAAAGAAGGATTATCATCTTCGTTTTAAAGACAGCGCAGGCTGAGACTATGAAGGATATAATAACTTGTGGGGAATGGTTGGAATACAAGGGGCATGTAAACTTGCTGCAATTAGCAGATAACATGAATGGACAAAGAACTCAGTTGTTTTAGCTGATTTACAACTGTAAGATGGATAAGTGTTTACTGCCAAGGGCACAGTATCCTTGAAGATGCTGTGGATTAGCTAGCAGGGAGTAAAGACAAGATACATCCGGGCAAGGAATGCAGAACTAAAGCCAAGCTAATGGTCAACCCTGATAACCTTTAATAGCCTATCGTGAGCTCTGCTTTTGTAATATGTATAACCTCATTAATTGTAGCCAATTAGAGAATGACATATGTATGAATTGTAGCCAATAGAAGTAAGAAGAAATGCATAAGTAATGTTACTCCTGTATAAAATCAGAAGTTAAGAACAATAAAGTGAAGCCTGTTGATACTTATATTAAGTGTCAGCATCTTCCCTCGATGGGCAAATACAACAATAACTTCTAATATTTTTGCACACTGTGAATGTCAGAGCCACACGTGTTCAGCATGTTCCACTACACATTGTACACAAAAGTTTGTAAACAAATACCAGATGCTCTGATTGGTTTCATATTTATATGCCTGTCTGTGAGAAAAAGCAGTGATTTACCAGAGTATGAATCAAAATACAGTGATAATATCAGTGAAATTTTAATATCTGCTAATGAAATCCCCAAATATCTTTTCTCAGCTTTGCAGGCTTCTTTCTTAGTTTCTTTCACTTTTAGCCCAAATTCGTTCTTTGGAAACCTGGAACAATTGCTATATAACGATTTATCACACCTGCTCAGTGCTCTACAAGTTCTAGTTACTGGTTCATAACCCTAGTAGGGCTTCAGGAATGCATGCTACCCATTCTTGTGTTCAGAAAAGTAATTGCTTAATTTGGAAGAAAGAAAGAAAAGGGAAGACTTGTGATTATAAAAAATTATATACATAGGGGAATTGCAAGATTCCCCAGGATTTGGAATCTGACATATAGTCTTATCAGATGTGGATTAACAGGATAAGTTCATATATACAATGCACTCAAAAGTCTATGGAACAGTTTTTGTCACATTCGTTTCATGCACATATATGTGCTTGCTCATATGCAGTGTATTTGCATACAATGGCCACTCAAATTATTTCCATGAAAAAAAACAAAGATCCTTTTGCCCTGTTAAGTTTAGTGCCTGCTGTGTCTGCTCCTAAGCGAGGTGATAGATATCCGGAGCTGCACTTGAAGTGTGTTTGTGGGACTCTCTTGGGGATGCCTTGGTGGTAAGGGAACAAACAGCTGAGAGCTGGTGAGGCAGAGCACATTCTGCCTGCAGTGCCTCCCTCCTCTTGCATGCATAACACAGAGTATATCTGTGTACTATAATATATCAGCTATACATCAGCAGAAAGGGAATTTTTAAATAATCATATTGCAGCTGCTCAGGTATCTTAAGCACCAAGAAGCACCAAGTTAAGGAGAAGAAGGTATGTCTTTCTTTTCCATGGGCATCCACAAATAAGTTAAGTAGCCACTGCATCACTGTGGCAGAATATGAACTGCTTCAAAGGCTGTCCAGCGAGTAAGGTGGAGGGAGTTATCTGTGTATTAGTGATGCAAAACTGCGCATGGGAATAGTAACAGCTGAATCCCCTACCTGGTACTTACACAGGGACATAAATCACTTTGAAAAAAACCCTGCTATATCAGTTAAATATGTTGTTGCCTATTATCACTGTGTACTGAGGCACCATGTCTATTTTGGGGCTGAAGTATAAAATCTCTTCCCAATTCACTATGCTGCAAAATCAAACAGATGAACATGATGTAAATAGGTGCTTTTGCTGTGAAGTAGATGAAGAATGCTTGCACTACCCTTCCTCTGGCCTGAGCTGAAGAAAACAAACCTGGGAACAGAAAAGTCTGCAGAAACACTTGCTAGACTTAGCTCTAAAAAGACCTAGGCTGTCTCTCTAAATCACATGATGCAACCCTTTTGTAAGAACAAAGAGAGATAATGTGATTGTTCATTTTCAATACTATTAATTTAAAGCTAGAACAATCTAGCATAAAATATAAGAGTAAAGGGATTCCTTAGACCCAGGTTAAGAAGTAGAGCTGAGCTTTTAGGATGTGTGGTGGGAGTTTGCTTTACTTCACTTCAAGCACTAAATTCTTATTCAAATTTGTTTGGCAGCAGGCCATAGGAAAGAAGCAAAATTCTAACTAATATTTCATGTTAAAATCAATGGCACAGTATTATGAAAGCCTGAAGGAATAGAAATGTCTTTTCTTAGCATACACAGTAATAGACTTTAGGGTCAAGAAATGACATATTACTATAATATCTGCTGCCTTTTAAAATGACATTTGTAATAAATGGCATATATTCCTCTTATCATTTCTTTATTAGTAACACGAATTCCACCATTTGTGATTATCACCATGGACAGCAGTTGAAAAATTCCCCTTTGTGAACGAACATACCCCTTGAGATACACCAGCGAGGCACATGGCTTGCCATGCACATAAAGAACTCGGACACGTTGGTTCCTTCGGTGTCACACAATAGCAATTATAAGCCTCTTTACTTGATAGGTGGTCTCTGACCTTCCTGGGCTTCTTTGAACTGAGTATCAGGTATCACAGGTGAGAAAATACGTCAAATTTAGGGAAATATTTACTTTCTGTGTGCATTTGGCATAGTACTGAGGATCAGCAATGGCCCTTATATCATAATCAATTTCCTCTCCATCTTGATTGAAGTAAATTTATAACTCAGCTGCAAGCTCTGTTGAATTCCCTAACACTATCTCTGCAGTTATGTTAATGAACACTAGCTGCAACATATCAGATTATGGAAATGCTTAAAGGACATTATGGCTTGAGGAAGAGGAAAGAATTGTCTCTTGCTAGCAAGACATTTTCTCTTTCAAAGAAACACTTGATTGAAATGAAGTTGAGGCTAAAATATAAATTAAATATGAAAAGCTGAGTGAGAGGTAATTATTAAAATGATTTGGATTAGATGGAGAAATTCAAAGCTTGTTTCAACAGACAGTTTGCATGCTTGCGTAAAGAAATATGTGAATTAATTGTCAGGCAGTGACTTTCAGTGAATTGCCTCAAAAGAACTAGTAATTTCTACAAATAGCACACATAGGAATTCAAATGAATGTAAGGAATTCACTGCTGTATGCATGAACTGACATCCAGTGCCAGACAGATCAAGGGCAACTCACGTATTATTGCCCCAGGACCACCAAGGCTTTAATCAGTTGCCCAGAGAAGGGTTTCTAGTCTGAGGTGACTCAGGGTGTCTGAAGCGCCCCATCTCCAGGAAGGTGCAGGGGTCATGTTACTCCAGTGTCACGAGAACCCTGTGGGTATCCCAGATATGCCAGGGCATCTCCAATGCTTTATAGACACCCCTGGCTGGATTGAACACCAGAAGACCATCTCAAATTTTGGGAATCTTGATTTGAAGGTAATGAAATGACTTCATGTTTTATAGCAAAAGGGTGCAGATAATTTACTCCTCTGTCACAATGTGCTGATAATGATGTCAGCTGACTCAAAAGCACAAAACAGTAGCTAGTTTCAAATATTTACATTCCTTTCTGAAGATGGATTTTTTCCCCTGGTTTTATTCAATAGCTCAGTCTGTAAAAGGCCATCCACATTTTTCTGCATGTATGCAAATTCGAAAATTATTTTTCCTTTATCTAGATGTGGTGGCTTTTTTCCTAAAACATTAGATTTTTTTTTCAACTCCCACATTTTATTAAACATGAGTAATCAAAAAAGAAATAAAAGGTCAAGTAGAGAAGGGCTGAGAGGACATATTCAATAAATTTTATTCAGTGTTTCTGTATTTGAGTTCAAAAGCATGGTGACAAACAGAGTGTCAACTACAAAGTAGAAGACAGTCTGGAGCACCATCTCAAATTATATATAAATTCTGATAGACTGCCAAGGAGAATAAATTTATGTTTGCATTTTTATGAATGTCATACGATTCTGGATCTACAAGTCTATACAAAGACATCTGTGTATTTTAATAGGGATCAAGATTCTAGTATATACACACACACCTTTGCAGTAGGAAGTTCAGGAAGAATTATTTTCCTGTTCCCCATTGGGTTCCCATCTGGCACTACTAATTGACCAATTACCTTAAACAGCTGATGAATGAAGTGGTAAAGAAACTACTGAAAGATGATGTTTTTGGTTACCAGTCTTGAACAGAATAAATGTCAACTACAGTTTTTGGCTGTGGAAGCAAACTATTTTCTGGATAAATTTCAGTTAATTACTTTTCTGACTCTAAGGAAATAGTTTTCAAAGAAAATTTTAGATTCTAGAAGGCTGTCTGACTTAGCTTCTTGTTTTGACTCTGATCCTGTTTTAATTACTTTGCCACCCTCTCTTGTCTGCTAATGAACCTGTCATTAGTGGTTCAAGTCTCTCCACAGTGATGGCATATGGTCTCACAAACTTGATTCACTGAGTCAATACATTTCTAAATTCAACATTTTCTCATTTCAAATGATATGATACACTCAGAAAAGGAACCAACAGGGATGTTCAGGATACATACCGCTCAGCTTTCCATAAATTTTAACATACGTTTTATTGATACAATTCCTTTTTGTCCCCCAAATTGTTCTGAATAAGCTATAGTCACCTACGATTTAAATCCTATGATCTGTTCTGATCTTCATCAAGACCATTAAATGTCACATTTTTTGCTGAATACTAAGACTGAAAAGGACTCTTGCTTTAAATGATTCATATAACTATATTTGAAATAGACAGATGAAAAGAATATAGTTACCTTGGAGCAAACATGAGCAACATAATATAAAATGCTATTTGATCAACTTGAAAACAGTGTAAGAAAATACTTGGTTTTAAATTTGAAGTAAGCATCCAGTTCATAATTCCTCATAACAAGCTATTTTAAAGTTCTGTTTTCTGCTTTTGTGGGGTCTTTCATGGGTTTGATTTTTTAAAGAAAATTATTTAATGCTAATGAATGTTAATGTATTTGGAAAGAAAGTATTCAAGATTTTTTTTCTCTCCCTCTTTCAGTTAATCTGATTCAGACGTATGAAGAGCCAAAAAACCTGTTCAGCTTAATCCCTAGAATAGCACCAGTGGTTGAATGACACCAGCCTTTAAATGAGTTTATGTCAGCACACTTAGACCCTAAGCACTTTAAATCAAAGCACCTCCCTCACCTTGTGTCATGGTTTAACCCAAACTAGCAATACAACCACAATAGCCACTCACTCACCTCCTTCCCATCGTGCCCCTCCCAACAGGGGAGAGAATCAAAAGAGAAGGGAGAAAATGTGATTGAGATAAACACAGTTTAATAAAATAACAAAATACTAATACACTACTAGTAAATATCTATATATACACACATATATATAGATAGAAATAAAAGATACTCAAGGCAATTCCTCATGAACACGCTGAGCAGTCAGTCCTAGGAAACAGGACCTGGTCCCAAAGCCAGATCTCAGAGATCGCAGAGAGAGAAAAGGGGAAAAAGGCAGAAAAGCCCAGAGGCCTCTGCAGGATGGCAAAAGGTCAAGCTAGACATCCTGACCAAACTCTCTTGGCTGCATCCCAGAGCAAGCAAGTAAGAACAAAACGAGAAGGCTCTGACTCCTTAAATAATTAGCATGACGCTAATGGGATGGAATACTCTTATTGTCAATCTGGATGTCAGTCAAGCTCTGCCCCATCCATACCCCCCTTTCTTGATGCCTCACACCTGTGGGCAGAGTGCTCAGAGTGTCCTTGGCTCTCAGACCAGAGCAATTAAAAACATTAGATCTGTGCTGGGGTGTTATCTCTTGTTCTCAAACTAAGTCCAAATAATTACTGTGCTAGCTACGAAAAAGAAAGGTTTCTAACTGCATGAAGAAAATTAACCCATTTTCAGTCAAACCAGCACACATGTCTAGAACTCCCCAGTCACAGGCTGATATAGTCTCTTCTTGTGGAATATCTCATGACTCTCTATGAAGCTTAGCCATTCCGGACTAATGACACACAGCTAAGCAACTTATTTCCATCCGGGGCCAGGTATTGCTAGCACATGAGCAGAGCATTTGAATAATGCTTAAAATCTGGAACTGACTCTAGATCTCATAAGATTTGAATATTATAAGAAAAGATGCTTGATTTTTTTTCTAATTTTTTTCTAACCTCAGTTGTTCAGTGCTTATTGGTAAATTATTTTCTTGCTTCTTCAGCTGAGGATATAAATACATGGCATGAGTAGTGTAGAGCATCTTGCATTTTCTCTGCTTCCCTGTCAATATAAAAGAACTTCTGGTATATCACAAACTATAAAATTATCCTATTTATTCTGTAGAACCTTACTTGCATTTGGCACAAAGAGTAGACTGCATATTAACATCTTATATGTATTGCAGAGCTTAGCCAACACATAAGATCTGAAGGCACTGCAAATAGCCTATAGGCATGGAAACAGAGTAGAAGTAAATATGGTGAGATCCTCCTTTGTCTCCCTTTGTATATTATACATGCTGTTTTTCTAGCTCACCTGCCACACCAGGTCAAAAAGCTAAAGGTCAGAAATGACAAGTATAAATATTGTATTACCTTTTTTTGATACACAGCTGATCTCTTTTCTATCGGAATAGAAGGTGTTTCCCTTAATACCTTTACTGCAAGGAAAAGGTAACTCCCATTGTATAAACCTGCTATTTTCTTTCCACAGTAGAATTAGAGAGATGGAATAATAAAATGGTTGAAAAGAAAAAGGTTTTCAAAATAGATGCTGAAGGATTTGAAATAAAAAATATGACCAGCTCTAGCTAGCAAACACTTCCAGTGGAATACTGTGTACTGCATGCAGGGGGACCATGAGATAGAAGGGTTCCAGAAACCTAATGCAGATCTGAATTTCTGTATCTATCATAGATTGAATCAAAACTGCCAGGCTGTGCATTTTTACTTAAACTAGAGGTCTAAAGTTTTGCTGTTTGAGTCCATCTCTTCTTCAGGGTTTGGTCAATTATACCCTGATTTTATTAGGCTGAAGTTTTTAACTTGACACTATATCATAAACATCTGAAAAGGGAGAGCTAGAAATTTTGGAGAGACGCGCTGAGAACCCCTTAACCACAGTGACAAAGCTGCAACCACCATAACCTCTATTAAGTGCTACAAAATTACAGTGTAACAGCTTGGAAATTACATGTGACATCTGCATGAATACCAAATCAATTCATTACATTCAGCCCTATTACAAAAAGCACTTCCTGAATTTGTGCTGATTACAACTCTTAAAAATTAACAGTTACCCAAGTGAAGTTGCTTCTCAGTGTACATATATTATTTAAAGATCTCAGCTCAGTCAAAAGAAGGTGCAAATAATACTACCACTTAGCATGGAGTATCATATCTGAGTAAAGTACCCAAATATTTTAAAGTTTTTTTATAGTGCTTGAATTTTAGAGAAGTCTCTTTTTTTCTTCTTAAAAATTTTGATTAAGCATGCCATGTCATTCTTCCATCCAGTCTCTCAAGAAACGAAGGCTAAAGAGAGAAAAACCAAGAAAGATTATGAATGTTCACATTATGCAGAATTTGTCTTTTTGAAATCACATTCCCCATTGTGCAAGCCAGAGTTTTATAGAGATATAAATCACAAAGAAATAAGAAGCCAGTAATGAGATAGAAGTATATTTGAAATACAGATGCAAATCCTCACCACCTACTGAGCAAAAATAGTCTGCAGAGACTGCCTTGAAAACTGAACTGCCGTTAACATCTTGTAAGCTTTAAATTTGCAGCAGAAGAACATTGGAATTATATGTCTGTGAAATACCAAAGGCCTCTGATTTATCTCTGAGCAGAATGTTTCAGCTGCATCTACATAAATATTTTAACAGGAATTTAATTTTCATTTTAGTCACACAATAAATCTTTCGATCACACAACATCATCTTGTCCTAAAGATGTTACCTTTTGCATATGAGCATGAAGATGGTTGTGTTAATTCTTTCTGATTGGATGAATACTGTTTGAATATACAATGTATCAGTGCACTTATTTATGTAAAAACCTTGCCACAGGCTTTAATTTTGTCTAGAGCATCTATTCATTTAGACATAACTTATCCAATGACTATCAATAGACTTATATTTCACTCCAGTTCTGGACCTCTCAAGGATACACCAGAATAGAACAAAAGTAAAAAACAACAAAAGCAAATCTAGAGTAGGCATATTGGCAGCTGTGCATAAATTGGCAAAAGAAAAATATCAGAGCTTTGCTGCTTATTGTCTTTTCAGGCAGCTCCTGTCTGACTGAATCTTACTTACTGTGCATTTCAGATATCATTGCTTTTGCAGTTTGATTATGTAGTGTTAGATACGGTGAAAATGTTTATCCAGTAACTTAGAATGTCTCCATAGGACAAAAAAACTGGGCATGGACCACTTTTTGTGCTTAGCAGAATGCTGGAAATAACCTACTAATAGTAGCTGCTCATGCAGAGCTACCTGCCATTCCCAAGTCTGTTTGGCAATATCATATTGTAGCACACGCTACATAACCAGAAGTGCTAACAGCATGGATGAACAGGTGCATCTGTACATAGCCTTTTTGGCATTCCCTTTGTATGCACTTTACTTGCTTTCTTGCTGAAAGAAAATTCTGATGAAGCTACTGTAAATCTCTCTTCAGGCATGTGAGTTCATTCTGCACAAATTATACTGCTTTGCCTGCAAACGGAATATCATTTCTGATTTATCCAATCTCAAAATCACAGCATAGAACATTTGCTCTAGCACTCAGAGGGGAACAGGCACAAGTGCAAATAACAACTGGCAGTAGAAATTAGGCTGTTAAGAAAGCGATTTTCAAAGGCTTAAACAGAAGCTAGTATCAGGCAGCTATAACCAATTCTTTCACTGTGCGCTGGGTACCTATCACTCATTTTTTCCTCTGAAGATCTTCCCATAAGACTGTCCTGTTCGATCAATTTTCAAAATCAGAGGTAAGCATAAGTAAATGTGCTTACAAACCTGTTGACTTATTTTTTGAAAATCTGACTGTAAATTGTTACCTAAAGAAGTTTTAGGCTGTGTACCAAATTGGCATAAATAAGTTGAAACACATTATTATAGCCTTCCCCAAGTCATTTGTCTGCTTTATAGAGAATTAAGATAACAGCAGACATCAAGGTTGTCTAACCAGTATCATTTAGCAGACCTAAGTTGATTACAAGAAAAATTAGATAAGAGTAACTGGATGTTATGCAAAAAAACCTTGGGCTTCTTTAAACCTCAAATGACTGTACTATTCCCTGCATATAAATGTATGATACGTAAGCAGATTGATGGCAATGGAAAAGCAGGTACAAAGGCAGCCTCTTGAAGGATAGGCTCCAATATAACACTGCAACACAATCTTCTTTCCATTCCTGCTTTGAAAGGTAATTTATAGCTGTCTCGGTAATTATTCGGTCACTGACTTCTCTATTATGCCTGTTGAGCCTAGGATTTCTTCCTTCTTATTAACAGTTTCAGTCTTACTCTTGTCTTTTCCATTTCCCTGACTGTCATATAACCTGCCTGGAAAAGAGTTTAAAGGGAGCTAGAAGCAGCAGTTTGTAGAAGACAGCACACTTCTACTTGGGCAGCTTTTTAGAGGAGGGTTATGGCAGAATCCAAGGTGTGGGTTTCCTCTAAGCCACTGTGACTGCACAAAAGCACCTCTTTTCCTTCTAAAGTGCATAATCGACAAAGGAGAAACACAGCAAATATGCTGTTATACTTCACACACCTTAGCAAGAATTCAATTGACCTACTTAAGAACAGTAATATGCTCAGCCGGTCTTTGTGCCTAATTAATAGAGTCATTGAATATCTGTTTGAATTAGATCATTTGGTTTGATCTCCAGCTTGAAACAGGCCTATTAACCAAGATCAGATCAGAAAAGCCCCGGCTTTTTCTAATTGCGTGTCCTGTCTGCTGCAGTGCTATATAATTATGCTGTATGAAAGTTGTCTGCTTTCTCAAAAGTCACTTGGCATTATTCATTTTCAGAGGCAGGCCACCAGCTCACCAAACCTTTCTTTGGATAGACAGTGCTTAGCCCTATTTTTTTTTTTCCCCAGGTTCCTATATCTTCGCTGAATTTATGACCCACTTGGAAGCCACAGAGCCCTCTCACCGCTGAGTCAGCAATTCACATTCTGAGGGGCTGTGTAAATGGTATATATTTTCCACTTGAATTCCTTTGCAGTTATTGAGTGTAGGTATTTCTATAATTGTAACCTATTGGGAAAGTTCAGTGCCCAATGGTCCTCATGCTCACTGCTCATTTTTTATAGTATAGTGAACTACAACAGACTCTATCATAAAGCTTGTGGGACTACTGGCTGATTCCAGGCCAGGCGAAGTTCTCTCTCTTCCCCTTCAGTCACTCAAACGTGACTGGTCATTTTCATTCTGTAAAATCCTCTCCCAGTCACCTAACGTGTAATGAATCTTTTGGTCTACTTAGGTATAGTGGAAAATTCTGAGCAGATTCATCGTGGAGAAGGCAGAGAATTAAATCTACGTTTTCTTGGGCCCAGGGGAGAAGTGCTGTGGAATTAAAAATGTTCGCTTAGCTGCGAAGTTGTAATTGCATGGCAGCAGATTGCCAATACTCAGGAGTTGGGGAGCTGAAATTCCCATGAGGGAG
The DNA here is from genome assembly GCA_013399365.1 of Pampusana beccarii. Classification (NCBI taxonomy): domain Eukaryota; kingdom Metazoa; phylum Chordata; class Aves; order Columbiformes; family Columbidae; genus Pampusana; species Pampusana beccarii. Next base: position 59,264 of record VWYH01000884.1, read on the forward strand.
TGCAATGCCTCCCAGAAAACAATGCAATATTTGTGTTACATGAAATTCCTTCTGTCCTGAAATTCTTCCATTTTGTTCACATCTGAGTTGAGTGATTTATTTGAAATAGCTGTCACAGTTAACTCACAGATCAGTCTGCTTTGACAAGAAGAAATCTGGACTCTTTTTCTTCAGATGGGAGATTCTTAGCATCGTCCTGAAAAATTGAATAGTGACTTGCTTATCTTCAGAAATTAAGAAATTTTATAATCAGAAAATCCAGATTCAAATGCAAAACATGAACTATCTCTGTCAGACTCAGTGAGATTAGTGGACAGTCAATGACACTTTAGACCAACAGAAAGTTTATCCCTTTGAACTTGCACAGCTCAAGTAAAACAATATTTTTTCCTCCCCTTACCTGTATTTCATTTTAGTATGAGATTTTGAACTTAAACATTTCCTGGAAAAAACTGCAAGACTAAATTAATGCATTCTACTAAAAGGTTTATCAAACTCTTGGAACCCTTTCTGGGACAGATAGGGGTCACAATTACGTACAAATGTATAGCATGAAAATGAGAAGAAAGCTTGTCTTGCCCCAGATAGTAGGCGTGTGTAACACCAGCACCAGCAGCTTCATAGGGAAGACAGAACAAGTGAAAATGGAGTGCTGTCTCTCCTATAAATAGAAATGGAAGAGCAAATAGTACATCTGTTCAAAGAATAACATATCTGCTAAAGTTCAGAAGTACTGGGAGAGATAAACAAAAAAAGATTTTCTGTGACACAAAGAAATACTTGAATAGTACCCATTTTTTTCTTTTTTTTTATGATGGAGATATCAGGGTAGAGTGCAAGGTCTTCATTGCTAAAATGACTGACTGCCTTCCTCAACCTGCTTTAAATTATGCTAATTGTCTTTCTGGTTTCCAGGTTTGGGAAGAGAAGGACAGACTTCCTGCCATTCCTGTTGCAAACAACAAGCCTGGCATCCTGTTTAGAGACCTTTTACAATGCAGTTCCCCGAAGAAGGCTGTGAGATCCCTGGAGTAACGAAAGTGCAAAAATGTAATATTTCTTTCAAGGACTGAATGATGAAATTTATAGATTTCCTGTGCGCTTCTCCAGTGGAAACAAACTAGCAGTGTGCAAGGCAAGAGGAGTTGTGAAAGAATTGCCTGGGGTATATTTCATATGCTTCAACTACTACTGAAATATAGGTGCCCATCTAACTCAGCATCTCTGCTCAATAGAACAGTTGTACAAATTGTCTCTGACTAATGACAAGAAAAGGCTTGAATCTCTGTATTCCCTGGGCAATTTAAAATGTGAGCTTAATATATTGCAGTTTTATTTCTGAACTAATGCAATTGTATAAAAGACATTTTGTTTAAAAGAATGTGTTGCTGTAGGGAGAGAAGTACAGGCAGTGTGTCCCAGAATGCTACCAATCACAGAGGGTCTTAAAAGAATAATATAGGGAAGATCATTGAAATCTACCTGTTTATCACAGCAGCAATCATTAGTTATTATTATTATCCATTTGGGCTGTATAGTCTGATAAGATGTGAAATCCTGCTGAGTGGTTTCTCAGGGACAAAGAGGTCATTTAGGCATAAGTCTTCTATTATTTAGGGAAATACTCATACAAAGCCAAGTAGTCTTAAGTAGCTCCCACTAGTTCAGATACCCCCGTTTGCTATGTGGTGGTTTCTGTGTCAAGAAATTCTTGGCTTTCTCATGGTCACATTTACACCTTTTAAAGCCTGTAATACACATAGTCTCTACACCCTGGAGGTACAGCATAACACACCTTTCAGTGCATGGCAGTTAGCTCTGATAAGTCAAGTCTTGGGCAATAACTGCCTCATCTGTGCATATATTTACTACATAAAAGAGTCTGTGTGCTTCTTCTGCAGATTGCACAAGAGAACGGGGTCTGCTATCGTCTTCATATCCCACACTGACATAGCAGTCAATATCACATCTGAAGAAAACATTATATGACTGAATAATTACACTCAGCTAGATGTCAGAGGCCCTGATCAGGATCTGTGCTGTAGATAAGTAGAATTATCTCACCTCTTGTCACCATTTAATGCAGGGTGACAAGAAATTGTGGCAGATGCTCTCTGTTAACCCCCTCCCCCTGGCCCCGCTTCCTCACTCAGGAAAGGGAATAGGAGGAAAAGAGAGAGGGACTTGCAAGTTGGAAAAAGGTTAAAAATGCTTCACTAATGCTACTAATAAAATAGACAAAATAATAAAAAATATACAAAACCAATCCTGAATTTCCCAGCACAGCTCAGCATTGCCTGGTGGCAGAGCTGGCTCCAGCAGCTGCAGGTCAGACACCCGGAAGTCCTGGACTGGACTATCCAACAAACCAGAACTGGATTCAGGGATGCAGGGTCTTGAACCAGGCGTCGGATTGCAGGGACAACAGGCAGGGTCCTCTTCAGATGCCAGTCATAGTCGAAGAGAGCAAGACCCTCATGATCTTCCACTTTTATAGGGTGTATGACATGGATGGGATGGAATACACAGTTGGTCAGTTTTAGTCACCTGTTCTGTTTGCCCCTGCTTGCAAATGTGCCCCTCTTATGGAATTGCATTTTTATCAGTATTTTGCATTCCGTTGCTATGTTATCAGCTCCTGTCTGCAAAAACATGTAGCCAAATTCAGAAAAGTGCAGTTACTTAGAAGAATTTAGCTAAAAGGAAAATTCACTAGAAGAGAAACTGATCTTGTTTTTAATGAAACCAGGACACCTCTGCATTGGACACTTTTGAGTTTGAGGTTAAAAGGGGTTTACAATGGGAAAGAGAAAACAAAAACAGAGCTGTTCTTCATGTAGAATTATATTCATAGAAAAACATGTTCCTCAGAAATTTCTTTAATTGGTGGACTTCATATAGGCATCACAGCAGAAGTGTGTTGAGAAGCTAAACTACTGCAGTGAACAGGTGAAGGTGAACTTCAAAATATTCAGGTTTCAACATGATCTAGAAAAGCTCCAGGGCTGCTGTAAAGGTCTCAAGTGGCTTCTTCAGCGTGCGGTGTGAACTAAACACCTGCTGAAGACAACCTGCAGCACAGCAACTTCCTGCCTTCCACAAAGCAAGGCACAAAAGCCCCTGCAATAAGGAAAGTCTTAAAAACATGGTGAGGCCACATGTATTTTCTTGTCAGTGGGATATACATGATGTAGCTACCAGCATTTCACAATGGAAATACTCTTGCTACCGTAAAACACTTTGAAGTAGTTCACAGAAACCACACAGATCACCAATTAATTCACAATTCAGTCTGTATTTTACAGTCAGTGATTTGTAAGACTGCATTATTTTCCCTGTCCTCTGCTCCCTTACAATTCTTCACAGAACATGCTTTAAAAGCAATATCAAAATGTCAAAGTGCTTTTTAAGTTGAGTACAGCTATTTATATCCTGCAAATAAATCAGGGATCTCCTTCTCAGGTCAGTCTTTATAAAACACAGGATTTTGCATCAAAAAAGAAGCCTCAGCAGCAATGTAATAATGTAGATTGTATTAAACTGGACCAGTTGAAGGACTAACTGAAGCCCTGTAAAACTAATGGATGTTGCTGAACTTCGGTATTCACATAAGGAAAATATACAGTGAACTAATTACAGTTTCTATTCTCTGTACTGTCATTCATTTCGCAGCTTCCCCAAGAAACATTCCCTCAGTGATCATGGAGCAACAAACTGCCCCCAAAGGTCACATGTAAAGTCATTATATAGAATCTGATGAGCATAATTTCTGGGCTTTAATTGGAAACTATATCATTTTGACTTGTCACATCCCAGTTGTGTGTATGCCTTTTGGTAGGTTCATTCGTGCCTATTAAACCTCTTCTGGTCTTAAAGACCTTACAATGCTGAAGAAGCTTGCTCAATCAGGATCTCTCACATTACATGCTCATTTACTCTTTGCTAGCTTAATGACGAAAAAAAACTCAAATAAGCCAAATGGATGAGAACTTATTCAATCATTTATCCAGAAATGCCAAAGATTTTTAGAAACTAAGTTTAATTAGTGCCCTATCATGAAGACAAACATAATTATCCTCATTTTACAAAGTGAGGAAAATAAGATTAAAAGTCTTTCTCAATGTCATAGTGAATCATGAAAGGACCTTCCAGAAACCCACTGTTCATTAGGGTTGTAAACAGTTCCAGATTTTAGTAGAATGCAGCAGTGACTTAATCTGATAAGATTTGCCCCATAGTTCTGCTTTTGTGCCTCAGAGGAACATAACTTCTACCCAATAAATGTATTCGATGAAACTTCAAGAAGAACACTGAGAAGCTAGTCTCCCCGGACAATAGACTTGAGTATTACATTATTCAGCCATCTCACTAATACAATCTCCTCCTGTGGATGAGAGACTGCAATGTGTATAGTACCAGTAATGATGCTGGGCACAGGCACAGTCATTATGAAAAGTTAGCACATTACTGCCTCTCTCTGCAGTGATATTTCCCCTTAGACTGTCCACTGTAGCTAGGCACTTGACTAGGATCCCAATTAATTTACTTTGAAAAGGTTAGGTGGTGTTTTTTTTCCCCCCTCTTTTCCAGTTTATCTTATAGCCAAAGAATTTTCAGTATTTGATTCCAAAGTTACTTGCATAGGAAAAGGTTGCTTTGGTTGGTTGGTTTGGTTTTTTCTCTGTTGTGTGTGCATAGTTTAAAAACACTCACTTGCCAAGGAACTTACTTTTGAAAAAGTAAAAAGAAAGCAGCTCCTTCTAAAGCTTAAAGTCTAAATTCATTCAAGGTAATCTGATCTCTACTTTTAGTAAAGTGAAATGAGGAAAAAGGAATAAACGGTAAAAAAGACTAACTCTGCAATATGACAAACGCAGGGAATGGGTCAAAAAACATGCGTGCAGACGGTTAATGAGTGATTTGAAAAATGTTTCAAGTATTTGTACCTCAGAATATGTCATTGCCTGCTAGATAGTGCATGAAGCCGAAGTTTGCATTAAATCAGTCACATTCAGTATGTGCCTAGTAGATAGAAAATTTTTATATAACATTCAGTGGAGCTATTATATCACGGTTTCACAGCCTTCCTCCTAGCTGTTAAACATTCTTTTTCTCTGTGTCAGATCCTTAACATTGGTTTCTTTCCTCTTTCATCAGAGGAAGGTGTTCAGACCTTTTTGTGGTGGAGTACTTTTGAAAAATCTATTAATTTCTCAGCATGGCTTATTCACCAGACTGCTCTCTCATGTCAAACTCTCCCCTTCTCATCACTGTCCAGCTACCTACTCACTCAAATGAGATTTAATTTCTTCCAGTGGATACTAACTCTGAATTCCAACCTCACGCTTACCCACCTTGCCAGCTATTTCAGCCTAGCTCCTTGTTTGTGCTGTGGTTCTAATTAGTTAGCTGGCCAGGGTCAGGGCTGCACCCCTGTGTTTTCAAGAGGAAATGCCCACACAGCATACCAAGCCCCTGCACCAGAGCTGAGCCCCACTTCAAATGACAGTGTCTCCAAACCAGAGGAATGGGAGAGAGACGACTGTGTCTTAGTTTGACTCTTTCCCACAGCTGATCAAGTCTGAGTTTTTGTTTACAAATAATCTTTAATGTGCTCCACTGTAGATAAGGGAAAAATTGTTTTCCGGTTAAAATGCAGTGAGTGGGTGGATGGAAGGCAGAGACCAGCCGTGCGAGAGCAGCTCAGGATGCGGCTGGAGCCGGGAATTGCCAAGCAACTGCGGCCTGCACCGGCAGCAGCTGCGGGGCGGGACCGCCGCTGCGACACCTTGCGGGCGAGGGCTGCGGGACACGCCGCTCCCCTCTGGCAGGGAGAGCCTTGCAGAAAAGGACATGCAGTGGCGTGGGCAGGGCGGCGGGAGGTTTATACTCATTTTCCACTGTCTGTGAAATGTCCGGGGACGTACACGTGGCAGGGCTATGTCCTGCAGTAAAGGTGTTCCTAGGACAAATCATTTTGGCATTCGGCACCATACCTTGTGCTTAGGGAGCAGTCCTATTGCTGTTATCTTCAGAAAAGTGATTGCTAAAGAGCATTTATAGCTACAGCAAAGTGATGTACACTCCTATGCATGATGAAGCTATACTAGCTTTTTGGTAAGACTTCATTTTTTATGCCTGATGTTGATCTAACACAGGTGAAATTATTCCAGTATGTGCTAGAGGAAAGGTAGAAGACCTTGTTTTGGCAGCAGAACTGTGCATGCACGTATCAGCATATTTTCAATACAGGAGTTTGGCTCAGGAAAAATCATAGATGTCACCCAAGGCAATGCTCTGGGATACTCCTTCACATACTCAGGCTTCTGAAGGTGGTCAAAGTTCAAGTCCCTAGTGATTGTGCTCTGGCTCATCTGTGTGTGGAAGGATAGAGGTGGTACGGAAAGAGTAGATAGAAATTCTCAAATAAGTGTGAAATCATGAAGGGTTTTTCTGTTTCAGTGGATTTGTTCTGGAAACCTTGAATAGCCAGCACCTGAAAACACTAGTAGCAGAGTTAGTTTTGATGATAGATTCATCAGGTAGATTATCTGAGAGAAGAGATTTTTGGCAAAGAGACAAGACTGAGATTCAGAGGCAATTAACACAACTCTCCCATATTGGTGTTGATTTCCTCAGTCGCTTGTGGACCAGCTATTCTTGATGAGTTCTTGCTTTTATCCTGAGTTGGGTCTATTCAGCTTTCCGTAAATAGCCAGTAAGGAACTGGCACAGGCATGTGAACCAGGCTTCCCCACATCCCACATGGGGCAGATGAACAGGACTGTGTCTTCCACATCTCTTTGGCAGCAGCGCAAGAGGGGCACGTGTGTCTGCAACAAATGCCTGGGTCCTTGCACACACTGAGGCTGTGCTGTCACCATTAGCTGACTGGTGCCTCAGGATCACATACATACATTAGCAGATGCGTAGAGTTAGATTTGTGTAGAGGAGGATGTCTTGCTCTTCTTGCACGTGGTGTTCTGCTGGCTATTAGGGTATGCTGCAATGTAATACAATCTTGTTTACCTACGTCTTCATATAAAGATCCCTTTCACTCACGAATCTGAATAAATAGCACCACTTAAAGAAAAAGATTTACCAATTCTTGAATTTTCAATATTCATTTTAGTGGTAACATTTACGAAAGAAAATAAATGGTGTTTATAGACTATATATTTAAAATCTAATACATCATCTTTTTTTTCTTCTCTCAGACTGTTGCTCATTAAGTTCCTTATAGATTTAGATCACTGGCAATGCTTTGTTCAGCTGAACAATTCTTATTATGTAGATACAGGGCTTTCCTTCAGGTATTCAACAAAGCAATTAATGACCCTCTGAATACAAAGAACAGCCTTACACGATGGATGTTCATCTTTGTATCTCCTCTCACTCTCTTGCCATTCTGAACGCCGCATGTTAATTTTCTTTACACATCCTGCAGGGATTTGGTTTGTATTGCTGATTTCCATCGACAAACCAGTCAGATACAGCAGGGAGTACAAGAAAAGCAGTAGCTCTATAGTAGCATCATTTATACCAGGACAGAGAACATCAGGGAGGTCTAAGGCAACAAGAAGCTGCCCTGAACATGATCATTCTCCTTCAGGTCCACAAAGTTATCCTCTGATATATACTATTTCCTCCTTTACACAGCAACCTTTTCCACAATGACTCAAGGACTTGAGGTAGGTGCTACAGGAGACTAAATACAATATACTGGCTGCTGTGGGAAAAGAGGTGCTTAGTCTCAGTTCAGTGAGAGAAAAGGCCATTCTTCACTCCTCTCTGCAGATGTCTGGGACCAGGTAAAGCCCAGAGAAGGGATTATTTGTCCCCTACCTCTGGAGGACAGACTTGTCTATGGACAACTTCAAGTCTGACAGATAAGTCACACTATTGATACATCTGACAGGAAACAAATTGATTGCCAAATAGGAGGAACTGTCTGTGGGCTGTGTGGAGACCATTAGGCCATCAGCTGCTGCCTCTTAGATGCCAGTGCTTATCACAGTCTGGTTCTAGTCAGTCTTAGGGTATTAGAAGAGTTTCAAAGCAGCACAAAGGAAGTAAAATGTATCTGTCTCTCTCATGAAATACCACAGCCAGTGAGAGTGAATGAAAAGGTTGCTTGTAGCGCAGCCGACCTGGGGCCATGCCAGCTGGCTGAGTTCTGAAACAATAGGAAGAAAATAGGTCACTTTCACGTCATAGTGGTTCTTTGAATTCTTAACCCCCTAGCAGAATGGTTTGTACTAATGTGAACCGCAAAGCTAGCTCACATCACAGTCATAATCTTGATAACAGACGCAAACCTCTAAAAGGCAAAGAGATAAGCAGTTACTAATTCAGACCAGTTTTTAGAAAAACAAAACAAAACAAAACAAAACAAAACAAAACAAAACAAAAAACAAAAAAACCCCAAACCAAACCAAACCAAACCAAAACCTTTCAGGAAACAGCCATTTCCATGAGATTTTTCAGTACATCTTGATTTTGAATTGGCTTGGAAACACTCAGAGGATTCTCTTATATTTTTATACACCATTTTTTCCTGAGAGAATGATATCAGAAATAAAGACTTTGAAATTATGTCATTTTGCTTTCATAGAGCTAGTCTACAACCTCAAAAATCTAGGATCTCCCATACTGGTCACATGCAAGGTCTGTTTACTTTAACTGTATCTCTAAAAAAAGATGTATTTTTAAAAATAAATAAATGAAAACCCACCTCACAATAAAAACATGTAGGATTGTTCATCCCCTTCCTCTAAGGTATCTGCCTCAATTCGATGTCTGCTGATTTCATGGCTCTTCTCATAAGAAGCATAGTATACTTAGTCTCCAGGTTTGGTGTTGACTAATGATTTAGAAGCAGTGGTTTCCATTCATTTGTTTCCAGTGGGTTGTTTTTAAAAAGTAGACACCTGGGCCTTTTTTTCACGTGTCATTAATCCATGGAGTATTCTACTTCCTTTAATATAGTGTGCCTTTATAAGTAAATAAAAGATTTTGGAAAAACAAACCTGAAAGAATTTCTTGCATAGTCTTAGAGGATGCAGGTTAAAGCAGGGAAGGCAATAAAGAAGAGAAAGGTTCAAGATGTCTGTATTACAAAATAACTCCTTGACAGACCAAGCAGTTAAAATGAAGAGCAGCATACTGGAAGAAGAGATATAAACTTCCTTCATCAGAAACTTGAAGTTAGAACAAACCAACCATTATTTGAAAAAACAGGTTTGTACTAACAAGGTGTGAGCCTTAGAAATATTAATGGAAAAGTGTTGCTGCTACCTGTTCACCCTGAAAAAATAGTAATTTGCGTTGTTTTCGATGCACTTTTGCAAATAGCTGTTAAAGTACTGGAAGATACATTACTGTTTTGCTATGTGGAACTAACATATTCTCCTTTTATTGTCCAACTTAAAAAAAAAAAAAAAAAAGTTAAAATCACCACTATCTATAATCAAAAGGAGAGTTTGGGGCTTTTTTTCTCTTATGTGAAAAGATGGAGCAATAGAAAAGCAAGTGCGGATCCAGTTTATTTAACTTACTGTCTATGACCTCTGCAGGTCAGGGAACCAATTCAAAGAAATAGATCACTAATGGTTATTATGGATGCATGTCCATAGAAACACCATGTTATGAAGCATAAGCAGGGCTCCTCTACCTCTTACGGGAGCCACTTGCACAGAGTCTGCAGAATGTAGAAATAGCTTCAGTCAAACAGTGAATTGCAGCATGTGCCAGAGGATAAAGGCTGAGATTAGGGCATTTTAAAGAGAGCAACAGGGCTATGCTTCATTTTGGTAGTTCACCACAGACATGACAAGATGAAGGACAGTTGCTTGATGCATTCATTGATACTGGAACATATGTAAGACAGTCTGCCACAATCTTACTAGTGTGAGGATTTTTTTGTCCTTTGGACAGCTTTGGATGGACTGTAGAAAGCAAAGATGATACAGATGTTAAGTCTCACCTTTCACCTTGGATTGGGAAGTTTCTGAGGGAGCAGATGGTACTGAGTTTTAAATCATGAATCACTGTCACAAAGTCTGTGCTACATAGGTCCGTGTGGTGGGTTGACCTTGGCTGGATGTCAGGTGCCTACCAAATTGCTCTATCACTCTCCCCCTCAGCAGGATGTAGAGGGGAGAAAATAACGTGGAAAAGAGTCATGGGTAAAGATAAAGGCATTTTAAAAAAGCAAAAGCTGCATGTGGAAGTAAAAGAAAACAAAATATTTACTCTCTACTTCCCATCAGCAGGCGATGTCCAACCACTTTCCAGAAAGCAGTATTTCAGTACATGTAGTAGTTGCTTCAGAAGACAAATGTTGTAATAACAAATGCCATCCCACTTCCCTCTTTCTTTTAGCTTCTGTTGTTGAGCAGACATCATACAGTACAGAATATCCGTTTGGTCAGTTTGGGTCAGCTGTCCAGGCTATGTCCTCTCCTAAGATCTTGCCTGGCCTTTGGGAGTGAGGCAGGGGGATTGTTGGAGAGATAGCCTTGATGCTGTGCAAGTCCTGCTCAGCATCACCCAAAACACTGCTGTATTATCAACACCTTCCTAGCTACCAATACAAAGCATAGCACTATGAGGGATGCTATGTGGAAAATTAACTTCATCTCTCAGGCAGACCCAATACAAGCTGATAAAGCTTAGTAGATAACATTTTCATTACTATCAGTGTCACTTTGATCAAGCACCCTTCCTGCTGAGATGATCTTTATAACTACAGCACTAAAGCACCAGAACCAAGTAGCAAGAGTCAGAAAATCACACTGATTCAATGCCTCTAAGTGATGGAAGAAGAGTAGGAGGACAGATTCCTTTTATTTTTTCAACTGTATTAACATCTCAAGAATAGAATAGAATAGAATAATTTCAGTTGCAAGGAACCTACAACAATCACTTAGTCCAACTGCCTGACCACTTAGGGCTGACCGAAAATTAAAGGATGTCATTAAGGGCATTGTCCAAATGCCTCTTAAACACTGACAGGCTTGGGGCATCAACCACCTCTCTAGGAAGCCTGCTCCAGTGTTTGACCACACTCTTGGTGGAGAAATGCTTCCTAATGTACAGCCTAAACCTCTTCTGGTGCAGCTTTGAACCATTCCTACTGAACCATTCCCACTGAACACTCCCAACATATTATGGCTGCCCATTGGCCATGGTTTTGTAGGAAGTGTAATGATGCCATGTGAAATGTAGATGCTCCTGATTTTTATAGAGAACATTGTGTGGCAGTTGCACTTTCCCCCTGCCACACCCTGAGATCCAGTGTGGCAGTTGCACATCCCCCTCTCAGAACTGGGCCTTCAATGGGCAGTTAATGGCTCTCTTTGTGGAGACCCAGAGCTGGTGGGCAGGGTCATCAGCAGAGGAGGGGCCAAGCCTGCCCACAGCCCAGAGAAACTGAGAAGCTTCTCGAATGCCCACAGTCGTGGTGGGGCGTGCAGAGAAGCTGAGAAGCTTCTGGAATGCCCACAGCCAGATCTGAGCAGACTATAAATAGGGTTCCCGCCGAAGACCCCCTTTGTGTGGTCTTCTCGGAGCTGCGGGTCTGCCATGCAGCCGGAGTCACTCCCCTTAGACGGAGAAGCCGTCTAAGGTAACTTTCCGGGATGGGGAACACCTCACCTCTGCATGTAGGTGAGTGATAAATTACTGAATATATGCTTTAGTAAGTCCTCGCCTGGTAGGCGAGTGTAAAGTCCTCGTCTGGGACAGACGAGTGTAAATTCCTTGCCTGGCAGGCAAGTGTAAGTCCTGGCCGCAGTAGGCTAGTGTTTCTCCTTTATGGTTAAAACGGGGCAGAGAGGGCTCTGGTTTGTTTTCTTGTGAGTGCATATATGCATGCTGTGGATCGCCATTATTCTTATTTCACTGCACCCCAAATAATCTCCTAACCTAATATCCAAACCTGCATGTTATGTTATTGGAGTGCTAACTAATTGTATAAACCCTGTTTTCCAATCAGTTTATTGGCGGTACTTTTCCGGCCAGAATAAAGTTTGTTTTGGACCTTGTTGTCCGTCTAAACTTATTTTTGCGGTGCCTCCGTGACACTTCTCCGTCTTTAATATCATATTCTCTACTAGAGGACACACCCAAACAAGTATCATGAAACACAGGTAAGAGGCAAGTCTTTCCAGGTCTATAACAAAAGCAGTAGGAGTGCTTGGAAAAAAAAAGAAGTAAATGCAAGATGAATGAAAAACAATGAGAAAAATGAAAACTTGGTGAATGTCATGATTGTGTCCAAAGGCATGGAGCAGAAAAAATGAAAAAGAAAGAAAAGGAAAAAAAAATATTTTTGAGAAAGGAAGTGTGCAGATAGGAAGCAGATAAAATTATCTGTTTATTAAAAATGACTTGCAGGTATTGAATGAAATGTATGTGAATGGTAGGAACCTGGATACTTGTCTGGTCTGAAAAGTCTTGAATGATTTAAAAACATTTTCTATTCATAAGAATGATAACTATAAAAATGACATTTCAAGTGCATTTGTCTTTCTGTTGATAGACGTGAAACACAGCTGTATAAAGTGGTCTCGAAAAGCTGAGGAAGTTCCTCCCCTGCCTTGCTTTCTCTTTCCTTCCTTTCCATTCCCTGCAAATGTCCTGTACACTGTTGGAATTATTAAGGCTGATTGATCTACCTCATTATTTACTATAACAAACATATATTTCCTCCTAGGGGTTCTGCTGCTGGAAACAGTTATCCTTTGCTGTGTATGTGCCCCTTCCTGCGTTCATCCTCTGTGCTCTGGGGACTGATTTAAATATTCCCAATTCAGTGCTGGACAGGATTGTGATGACCCCATGTGGCTTCCTCTTAGGTTACATCTCTAGGAGCTGGTGTAATCGCTGTTTTGCCCCTATATTTTCAGTCAATGTAAATATTTTAGGCCATAGAAAAAGGCAAAATGGCTGGGGTCAGGACAGTGACTGGTCTGGCATCCTCCCCAGTCCCAGGATGTGAGAAGTGGTAAGCTCCCTCTTTCTTATGAGCTTCACTGAAGAGGTCAGGGACAAAGCATGGCTTGGTTTAAGGAATCCTATAACCTAAGGGATGAAGCAAAACAATCTTCAGGCTGTTGCAAGGTATAAAAAGCCAAATTTGTATTTAATTTCAAGGAAGAAATGTGATCTGCAAAGGTATTGAGAAGACCTGAACTGTATAGTATGAACCAAATCAGAAAACATGAAACTTCGAGCTAATAAAAGTCTCTGAATAAGCTGTATTCAGGCTAAGTGTCCAATTAAGTTTGTTAATATAGCATTATGGCAGCGTGTTTGTATGGTAGGTGCTGTTTGATATGGGGTGTAGCAGAAGAAAGTTGCAGCTTAAGGCAGTACATAAGAACAGTTTGCCAAAACAAAATTCACTAACATTAGTTACTGCAGAATAAGCTGTATGGGGAAAGTTGTGCCTGTTTAGCTGGACAACATTAAGCATCTACTGGAAAAATGGACTCTCCAGTATGATGAAAAATACAATGTTACATACGCATAATCCTTTGCCTTCTTGATAAAAGTGCATGTATCAAGTTGCCTGGCACATTGAAATGTGTTTGATACATGCAAATGTACCCAAAGGGTTAGGCATCAGATACAGGATTTTACAACTAGCCTTTCAAAATAGAATTATAAAATAAAATAAAAGCCTAGTTCCAGGCTGTGCCTCCTTGAGTCCAGTTCCAGTTTACTGCAGTGTCCAGTCCAGGACTTCCGGGTACCCGCTCTGCAGCCGCTAGGGCAGTGCCAGCTCTGCCACACGCCATTGCGCTGCGCCAGGAAATTCAGTATTGGTTTTGTATATTTTGCATTATTTTCTCTATTTATTAGTAAAGTTAGTAGAGCACTTTTATCTTTCCAATTTGTAAGTCTCTCTCCCTTTTCCTCCTATTCCCTTTCCTTAGTGGGTAATGGGGAGAGGGCTAACAGAGAGCATCTGCCACGGTTTACTGTTGCCCTGCAGTAAATGGTGACACAAATGCACGAAACAAGGCACAGGAAAGCAAAGAGCTGGATTTTCAAAGTTCCTGTTGATAATCTGAGTGGAAAATAAATTCACCTAATTACTTTTCTCTGTGTTTTAAATTCTGTTAATTGTTTTCCACCACATCTTCTCTCTAGTGTCTCACAGATTACTCTTAACATAAAGCAGTGGCACAAGATAAAGGCAAGAAAGCAAGAAAAAAAAAAAAAAGGAAGAGAGAACGTGCTACGATCTTTACATATAGCTACATTTGCAAACAGAGACACCATGTATGAAGTCATATGGCCAGAGGAATTCTTTTGTATACTCTATCCATTTCCAGCTACAGAATACACTTCTTAATTGGTTAAATTAACTGTGTGGAGAAGGCCAGCACTTGACCAATGTTCCATTTTAATGCCATTTAACCTCTGCCAACCTATGCCTTTTCTTATAGTCTTCTATGCAATAGTTAATCTAGTTCAAGAGGGAATACCAAACCTCATTACTAGGAGAAACAGAGAGGACAAAGATTTTGGATGAAATTGGACCAAAATCTGACTAATCTGTTTTTGTGCAGTAAAAGAAGTAAATCATAAAAACATAGAATCATAGAATAGTTTAGGTTGGAAAAGACCTTTAAGATCATCAAAGGACCTCTAAGAACATCAATTCTTCATTTAAAATTTAAAATTCCTAATTTGGAGTAGGGATGAGTTTCTTCTGCTTTTACCATGTGAAAAAACAAGATAAGTTTTTGTTTCAGGCAATGACCATTTAGTCCAAAGATTTTGATCTGACTTTAACATCATGTCAATAGAGAAATGACAACAAAATAAGGACAGATAACGGCAGGTAACGGTCCCTTTAAATAAATTTGACATGTTTTCATGCTTTTTTTCCTGGTGATAATTCAGGAGATCTATTATCTAATTAGTTAAATATATGAGATGTGCTGCCCATCCAAGGAAAAGGTTAGTGCCATCATCGGCCATGTAAATCTTCTTTTATGAAAAAGAACGCAAATGAAATGATCACCTAAGTCAAGGTTTTATAAAATATTGACTAGGATTATGCTTGCTTGGGGAGTAATTTTGTTTTAATCTCTCATTTGAGATTCTATTCCCATTTATATTAAACAATCAATCAAGAGATGTCATTGAATGGCAGGTGGGAAAAAGGTCAAAACTGCAATATGCTTACTTTAGGAGTTATTGAATATTTCTTTTATAGACTTGCAAATAAGAGCATAGTTCCTTAGCTTCTGGTGGTGTTCGTCATAGATCCAGCTGTGTGGGAAACGGAGAATATGCTGTTCCCAATGGATGCCAAGGTTGATCTACTTTTTACCAGTATCTAATACGATTGCTACTAGTTAATTTATTTCAAACTAGACCAGAATTTTAATTTCTAAAAAGATTTTGACGTTTTTAAGGGGTCTCGGCATCTTACACTCACTGAAAATCCAGACTTTTACTTTGATGGCCTTCTGTAAGTCAAGCCTCCTTAGAGATCTGACTCCTTCTCACGTAGGTCCCGAATCTACTTAAAAGAGATGACTTTTATGGCTGTTTCATGCCTATCACATAACAGAAGGCAAAATGTTTTATGACGACATTTTATTTGCCAGTAGAATGTAAAGCCCTCACTGCTCTGGAGCTGCATAATTTAATGTGAAACTAAAGCAATAATCTTTATCCTTAAACTTTTCACTGTGTTTCAGAGAGAAGAAAGATTTCATAAACCCACATGAAAAGAACAATCAATGCAGGATAAAAAAAAAAGCAAGCAAGAGGCAAATAGTTGTATTGTTCAAACAAAACCAAATTAATCAGCACTTTCTGAGGCCTGAACTCAGGGTTTTATTTCCAGTGGTTTCACAATTCACAAAGGCCTGGTCCATCTATCAGAGTACTGCAAATATCCAACAGTTAAATGTGCTGCCAGCCCAATTAATGTGTTTTGAGATCTGAGATGCAGGACATTATGCCTGAGTGTAGCACTAAATGCAGTACCACAATGTGGAGTGAAAGGGAAAACTTTGATTTCATGGGAGGTCAGTCTTCACGTCTAAGATACAAACTTGCTTTTCTTAGTTCATGTATACTAGGTTGACATTTGGATGTAGAAGTTTACAACTTTGAAAATTATTTGAGTTTTGAATTATCTGCAATTTCAATACCTTCTGCAGCAAATTTCCAAGTGAAATTCCTAAGAAAAAGCGATCTCTGCGGAAGGGTTTTTGCAAGTTTAGCAAACCTGTTCTCACAAAGTCTAACAGCTAACAATTAGAGAGTTTTAGTGCTTAGTTGACAATAAAAACATATAAGGTTTTGGATACGTGACTTCAATGTGTTGCATCTCATAATCTTATTCTGAAAAAAGTAGCTAATAGTACTTTAAAAAGCGTTTTGAAAATAAATTGAAGTATGTTTAGCAGCACTAAAAAACGTTAACATCCCATGTCGCTGCCAAGTGCTATTATTGTTATTGTGGGATGAATAATAGTGTCAGCCAGAGACTGAACCAATCCTGGACTAAAAATATCCGGGGATAAAGACTTCCAGAAGCTTCAAAAGAAGCACCCACCAAAGCTTACGCTGAAAAGAGATAACACTGGCAGCGTACCAGGAGAACTTGCCAAAGAATCTATACCTTTCCCAGTTAATGGATTCACATAGGTTAGCCATTAGGTTTTCCTTTGAACAAAAACAGAAGGGCTTTTTTCAGAAAATTCCTTTACAAAAATAAAGCTCATAGATTTTCTTTACAAAAGCATATAAAAGAGTCCTTAAATCTACCTACACTTTATTTTCACCTGTGATGATTCTAGGAATTTTCCTCACATTTCTATCTGGCATAGGTTTGTAATCATTTTCTATCATATAGCAATTTGTACATCAAGTTCTCCTGTGCTAAAAAAGTGCTGGATTTAACTTTTAGTGTTTGACCTAAATTTGACACAGTCGTGTAGATGCATTATAATCAATAAAGTTCTAAATAATAGGACAATATATGTTTTCTGACTGTAATGACAATAAGGAGACAAATTATTAGTATTTATTAATAGTGAGGAGCTTAGAGCAATTGTGATGTTAACTACGTAATGCAAAAAGCCAGTTCACAGAGATGCCAGATTAATCCTGAAAGCTGTGACTGTGTCATACTTCACAGGAAGTTAATAACGCTTGACTCAATACTGCCCTGAAATACTCATATTGCTTCCTCTTCTGAAATAAGCGAGATTTCTGTTGACTTGATCTCATTTATGGCATACTTCAACACAAAGTAATTTTCTTTCCCTTCATATGACTGAAATTTGGATTACATTTTACAACTGCAACAGGTTTAATTTTTATTCTTATATGCCTGCATCTGAAATAGAGCTAAGGAGGCATTTATGTTATCTAAGTTGGGCCTGCATATTTGCTAGTACAATGGAGACTTGGTTAAGGATGAACTGCACACAGGAGTGTCTGTTTTGGGGCACTTAGTGCACATGCAAAGGCACATACATATATGGTATCAGTTTGCTAATTATATTTCTTGGACTTTCACCTGCAGTATTGTAACACTAGTAAATGGCACTTCCTTAAGTGATGACCAAACTGAGTTTGTTGGTTGTGAGCATCAGTTAGCAAGGAGGTTTAACTAGCAGCTTAATAGGGAAACAGCATTTTCCCAGTATTTACAGTATTAGCCATAATAATGTCTTCCAGAATTATTGTGTAAATCTCAAAGATAAAAACAAACAAAAAACTAAACAACAAACAAACAAAACCAGAGAAAATGACATTTGTTTTTATGGAAGTAAAACTGTTTTCATTACATGGTCTCCTGGCATGCACAGATAAATTCAGAGTAATGGTTTTGTTGCTCTCTATTATGGTCGTCTTTCAGGTTTTGATTGGCAGCAATCGTGTCTTACATAAATTTCAAGCATAAAGTCAAACTGTGGGGTCTCTACTCAATTCTTTCTGAGACCTTACTTGAAAATATCCTAGTAAATAAAGAGTGTCTGAAAGTTTATTGTTAAAACACTTAGGGAAGAATAATTTACTAAAGATGCTAAGTCACGTTGGAGTACCCTTCTGAATCCTTTGGTTCTCAAGTACATGCCATTTGCTTTAGCTTAAATCCCCATTTTGAAGGAAGTTTTAAGATCTCTGTGGACAGTTTGTCTCGTGGGTCTGCACTGCCAGCTACTCTTTTAGTGTCACACTGACAGAGCTGTATGCTAGGTCTACAATGATTAAATATTAAGTCAAAGATACAGAGCTAAAGATGGGAGGGAAAAAGTGGCGTGTGCTTAAAACACATTAAGTGCAAGGAATCTGCATACGTGACTGAAGACACCCCTGGATCACCAAGAGAAATCATGACACGGTGAGCAATTAAAGGAGTGAGGTAGCTTAGCAGCCAATGAAAAAATTTCTTTCTGTCCCTGTTGTAGAAGCCTTTAGGGAAATTGCTATTCCAAGGACACTTTTTTTTAGTGGAAATAACAGCATGGTCTTGACAAAGATTGAAGTCTCAGAGGAGGAAGTTATGGAGTAACTCAGCAACTAGGACAGCAGAATATTTGTTTGAGAGGCCTGAAGTAAGGAAAATGCAAAGTAGCAGAGTTAATGAAAAAGAAATTATCCTTAAAACGATGACTGGGCTTGAAATGGGAAAGTCACTTTACTTTCTCCAGCTGAAACAGGACCCAGGTAAAATCCTACAAGTTACACCTTGGCAAATTATAGTTTTGCTCAGGGGAATGCCCTGAAAAGCCTAATTAAAGAGTAAGGTAAGTAAATGTAACCTCGTACAGTCATGGCAATCCTGCTTCTCTAAGGAAAAGTGTGACTCATTTATCATGCGGCGTTGTATGAAACAGTTAACAAAGTGGATAGGTAAAGGTGAATATAATAGTTCACTGAGGTGTTGGCAAATATAAATTCTTAAAAAGGTTACAAAAATATTTAAAATATCCACTGGAACAACTGTGACGGATTAAATATCTATGAAAAAATTTCCAAAAATGCTTATAATTGGGCATCTTTACAGGTGGCACTTTATCCTCCAGGATTTTTATATGTTGTGCTGGCTGTTTTTCTCAGGAGAGACATGTTAGGTTTGAAGACACTTTGTCATCTTCATTAAGGTTGGATCCCTGTGGTGGTTAGTGAACGGCTGAATATATCAGTAGGGATGACGCTCCCCACAGTTAAAACAAACACAGCCAGCTCCTGAGGGAGTACTTGTTGACATACATCCACCATCAGTGACCTCAACACGTTGGGGTGTGTCCTGTCTCTGGAGGGCACTGAGGAGCTGCAGCACAGCATGGAGGGTCAGTGGTCTTGCAGACCTCCAAGACAATGGTGACCATGGTGACTTTGTTGTTGTTGAAGTGGTGGTCTCAACACTGTAGAAGAGTGTTCTGGGCAACTTTGGAATTATGAAGCATAATAAACTGAATGGCGATGAGACCTAAAAGCAGGTATATGGCAGCTGCTGCACATGCAGTGTCACCTCCTGAAACGAGAATTTTCTCAAAATTAGTGACTCATCACTGGTCAGTCTATGCTCTCTACTAGGTGTTCATGATACATGCCTAGACTTGTTGAAGTGCTAGATTTAACAGTCATGTTTTTCAGCAAGCTGGCCATTCTCAATAAACCACAAAGCAGCAGATGCACATGCGATACTGGTCAAGGTGTCAAGGCAAATTAAGTGTATTAGCTAAACGACTGTATTGGGTTTGCATGGCAAGGTTTTGGTAGCAGGGGGGCTATAAGGCTGGTTCTGTGAGAAGATGCTAGAAGTTTCCCCTACGTCCAATAAAGCCAATGTCAGTCCAGGATGGACTCTCTGCTGGCCAAAGCTGAGCCAATCTGTGACAGTAGTGGCACCTCTATGATAACATATTTAAGAAGGGGGGAAAAAAAAAAACCATGCAGTAGATGCCAGGAGATAGGAGTGAGAAGATGTGAGAACAACAATTCTGCAGACACCAAGGTCAGTGAAGAAGGAAGGGGAGGAGATGATTCAGGCCTCGAAACAAAGATTCCTCTGCAGCCCATGGTGAAGACAGTGGAGTCCACAGTAGAGCAGATATGCACCTGCAGCCTGTGCAGGACCCCATACCAGAGCAGGTGGATGTACCTGAAGAGGGCTGTAACCCCCTGGAGAGGCCACACTGGAATAGGCTCCTGGCAGGACCAGCAACCTGGTGGAGAGGAAGCCATGCTGGAGCATCCTCGTAGTCCTCCTGAGTTGCCTGCCCCTTCTTCCAAAAGCTATAAATTCTCTTTTCATTCCCAAGTCCCAGCCAAAGCTCTCTATTTAGCCAGGCCAGTCATCTCCTCCAGTGGGGGAGGAAGAAGGAATTTAAACTAAACATCAAGGGCAGTATTATGGGAGGTCTGGCTTTGGTCTCTTCCAACCTATGTTCCTGAATGAAAGGGAGATGAACAGGTTTGCTGTACTAGTATATATAACTTTTTTCTGAATTCATGTATAAAACATGGACTTTCAGGCTTTCATACAGTATTTTCACTAGATTGATCTTGTATGTCTTAGTAAAACGTTATAATGCAGAAATGTTATACTTGAATTTTAGGTAATACAGATAAAACTGAAGTAAACTCCAGACAACCTACTGTTCTCATTGATCTATGATATTTTTCAGACATTATCCCATTTCCTTGGGATGAAAGCAGGTGCAGTTATTAAACAATCTCTGGTTTAAAGGTGTATAGTCTTCCTCGGACAACTTCAGTTTGGAATAATTATAGTTTATTTAGCTCTCACCTTTCTTTCCCCATTGTGGTTATTTTCTGAATCAAGAAGATACAAAGAAATCTAGACAAGGGTTAATCTCAAAATATGTACCCATAAAGCCATTTACAGCAAAGTCAGTATTTTCACTCTTGCCAAGCTGTTTAAACAAATTCCTGCAGTTAACATGATTTCGACAAATCCTGAGGATAAGGCGATTTCATCTGTCTTTGATACTCACCAGTCCTTTTTTTTCCCTGCTGTTCTGTCAGTCTATGACCTTGAAATCATTATTACTCAGACTCTAGCAAACTCTGGCTCATTACAGTTTCTTTTCTCCACAGGCAGCAGATAAGTTTTTTTTAAGTTTTAAATGTTGAAGTTTGTAATTAATTTAATTTAAATTACAAGGTACCTAATTTTAGTACAGTAAATAGAAGAAAATTTTAATTTTTTTTTGTACCCTGGAGCTGGGAGTGTTTAGGTTTCAGAAAATACTTGATTTTCTAATCATCTGACTCCAATGGCAGAATAATTTAACTTATATGGACACAAAGTAATTGGTGAAAGCTGGATAGTTAAAGAAATGACCAGTTAAAGACAAAACAGCGATCTGTATTGCTTAAGATGGAAATCAAGGTTATGGCTTTGAAAAAAAATCACAATCAATTGATCTTATAAAAATTATTACAGTCACATTCTTTAGCATAGCTAAAAGCATGGTTAGAATATGTTGTCTTGCTGATATGTTAAACCATGTTAAGTGAAAGGTCATTAGGAGAGTGGATGTGAAGTGTTTTCACCTGTCTCGCAATCTTTGTGACTGATAGGGTCAATTGTGGTCTTGGAATAGTGGGATGATGATTCAAATTATCTTTTTTTTTTTTTTTTTTNNAATTGGTTCATAAAGTGCACAGAAAGAATGTGATTCTGCAGAGAAGAAGAGAAAAAAATTTCTGCACCAGCACAAAGCAGTAAGATCTTAATTGTTAGGCTCACCTTGCAGATCCTCAAAATACTCTGACAATTCCATGCAGTACAACCTTGATATTATAGAAGATTGTGTAATTCACTCAGTGCAGATGGCAGCCTAACAGGCAAAATAAAAGTCAAATAGAACTTATCTTAATCCAGAGCATCTGCTATTTTTGACAGTTCAGAAAGAAGAAAACTTGAAGTTTTCTTCTAATGCTTTTTGTTGATAAGGGACAGTGTTCAGAGAGCTTGACAGTAGGGAAGAGAATTAAATGAGAATTTTTGTTTTCACCTTGAATCAATAAACCCTGTATTGCCATATTCTTCCCATAAAAATATTGCTTGTTTTGTTTCGATCTTAGTGGATGGGTTTCAGTAAAAAATAATGAGGATGCATTCTGGAATTTGTGTTTAGAAAAGCTCGTGGACGGTAATATACCCTCTTTGCTTTCACCTCTGTGTTCTAACATTCAGACGGTCAGGGCTATTGCTTTGGAAAAGTTGCTGAATAATGCATTTTTCTGATGATATCTAGTTAAGTGTTTTCACTGACCGTTCAATTTTGTATTCTGAGCTTGCTGTTTCACTGTGGTACGTAGATGTCCATTTCACTACTTAGCCACATCTGTCATATTGCCCAACACGGGCCTGCTTTTTTCAAGGTTTTTAACTTTGATGTATACAATGTTTATGAATTTGAATGATAAAAATGTTTATGAGTAATTTATCATGCATGCTGGAGTATTTAAAGTGGTTTATTGTGTCTGGCTGTACTATCTGCAGAGACAGTCACTAGACTTTTCAACGTTTCTCATGGGAAAGGACTTTTTTAAGCCTTTAGTCTGTTCTAAGTTGCCAGTGACACATAAACTGCATATCGAAAGTTAAAAAAAAAAAACTTGTGTGACTGTGCCTGGAAGACAGAATCAATTTATCGAGAATGAGGAATAACTTGGCATAAGGGAAAGTGTATAGTATCTCCAGCTGGCACAGCAAGAGTCAGAAAAGAATGTATGCCTGCAGCCTAAGTCATATAAGCTTCAATAAAAGAACACTGGGAATGAATCTTTCTTACCTGCATGTTGTATCTATGAAATGGGGGGTATAAACATACAAGCAAACAAAACTTCCTTTGTGATACTTATGATAATAAGTAAACCCTTATCTGAAATCTTTCTCACCTGCATGTTGTATCTATGAAATGGGGGGTATAAACATACAAGCAAACAAAACTTCCTTTGTGATACTTATGATAATAAGTAAACCCTTATCTGAAATTATGTATTAAAAATTACCAAATAAGGGAGAAAAAGACCCACCTTTGCACTCTTAATACAACAGGTAAGTTATTTTGGAGATTTTAGGGAATGTTTCCAACCTCAGCTAAACTGTTTAGAATGGTGAATGATAACAAATACAGTGCCTTGTTTTCAAAGCATATTTAAGCCATGCTCTGCACTAGGACTAATCTCATGCAAGGACTAATGTCTGATGTGCTTCTCATCTCTCCTCTCCTTCCAATGATCTTAGAAACCAAAAAAAAACCAACTACAGAAGACAAATGAGGGATGAAAACGAATCCAAATAATGAAATGCAGTGTTATTATAGTAAGAATCTCTGTGAAGATGGAAGAAATGAAACATGTTTTTCATGTTCTTTGCAAGGTGTGCATGTACTGAATGTGCTGTATAAACTATTTCATACAGAAGGTATATAAAAAGGTTAGACTTAAAAAAATGTACATGCCTATAGTGTAATTGTAACTGGTGCAGTTCTGACCATATCACTTCTATTAATATAATTGTCTTCAGATATAAGAAGAAAAAAGAAGATTTCTTTCTCACAGCTGAACATGTGTTTCAGGGTACAAATTTTGACAAATTGACACGTTTTAGTCTGCAATATTTTCTGGAAAAAAAATCCTCCTGGGTATCAAATATTTCATGCAATAGCTGAAAAGAAACATGTTGGAAGTAAGTTGTGCTTATTTTCATTTCAGAGCTAACATCTAAGACGCTTACGAATAAGTGAAAAAGATCACCAGTGTTAATTGTTTTTATTTAAAGTTTACTTTAAGAATGCAAACAACAGATTTCTTTTAGAGAACTGATACGGAAGGATCAGCAACATAACTTTAAATGGAACTGTGTTTGGGTTGGCAAGCATAGAATGGAGAAAAATTACCAAGGATATGGAACTTTTTCACGGAAACTGCTTGCATTCCTAGTTCCCGAGCAAAATAGCTTCCTTTTGTCTGACAGTTACATGGATTTAGTGATGTTAAGGGACTCTAAAAGTCTCTAATATAAATTCTGCAGGAATATTGAAATTATGTAAGATATCCAAGGCCTTTGCAAAGCCTGGAACAGCTTAAAGCCATCCTAGACCATCTTTTCTGCTGAGATGCCATTTCATATTATCAGATCTCCTCCTACATGCAGAAGCTAGGTGCAGTTGACACCTAGCTTCTTGTATCCAGAAGCAAGAGATCTTCTGTCATGCAGATGTCAAATTGGTTAAAAAAAAGAGAAACATAAAAACAGAACACCTGCTGACTTGCACAAACTGAAATACCTTTTCTTAAAAGAAGACTTTCAAGGATAGTCTATGATAGCTTCACCTGTCAGGTTGTAATCACAGGGTCATGTTAGATTCGTCACTGTGCCAGGACAGATAAAAATAGTAAGAAGTAGTGTTTTCTGTCATCAATGGCTTGCCAGGACACACTAACTTTTTCAGCTGGACCAACGCCTAGTAATTATGATTCATGTCATCTAAAGATTACTCAGTACCAATCTAATGCTGAAAATGGTGGGATAAAAGGCAATGATCCCTCTGCATTAACATATATATCCTCTACAAAACCAAAAATAAAATACATGTAAGTGGGTTGTATAGACAAAAACCATCTAGATTAAGTAATGGCAAGGGATTATTTCTCATTTGAGGTATTGTTGGCTGTTGACCTAAAAATGCCATCTATGAGGAAAAAGACCAATATTTACTCCTAACTTTTTAGATAGCTGCACTAAACTCTTGCCTAAGTGGCAGTTTATCATTCAGGCTGTACAGCCTGCTAGAATATGAAGTATCAAACGTTCTTGAGGTCTATCTGTTCTTGGAATGTAAAATGAAAATGGCAACAACTCTTCTCACTCTGTATTAAGTGCAGTGAGTCCCTGGAGGCACTAATTAGCCAAGTGTCACAATAAGCAGTTTTATATTTTGCACTTAAAATTGCCAGTCACTTATGCTAAGGTGTAATATTGGTGACACAACTCCAGAACTTTATTTCAGGAAAGTGGAAATCTCTCTTCAGAAGAAGAGACACATACTTCACAACATTGATGTCCTACATCAAACATACAAGCCAACTGTGAAAAGAAGTGGTTAGGTGCCATTCTGAACATCTAGTGAGGCCTTAATTTCTCCCTACATCATGTATACATATGAATGTCACTCAGTTTGTGTGCATATCGTTCAAAAAATGTATATTTGATGGGGAAAAAAGCAAGGAGCATTACAATAAGTAAAATATAGCAGATATTCATACAAACACTATGAAAAATGTTGTGTATGTACACTCAGATACAGACATGATCTTCAAGCCACTCTGGGGTTTCTCTGTCTGTTTTTCATATAATCTTAGCAAATCATTATAAATATATTCTAACCACCCTTTTTCCCTTTGCCCTCAAAGAATACCTTTATTTTGATCTAAGGTATTGCTGCCAGTAGTTGTACAAACAGTACCTGAGCACAACTAGTTATCTGGAGTCTTTATGGGACTTTGTGAAGTTTAAGAGGCTCCTATTCCTCAGCGACTTAGTATTCCTTTTCCACTGAAATACAATGATTTCAAAAAGTGACTCGCTAAATTCATGGAAAACAAATGAATCAACAGCTATTGACACAAATGAAAAGAAAACATCTCTGGCTTGAGAAGTCTTTGAGTCTAGCTCTAGGATGCAATTCTAAGCAGTAATGTAGCATATATTTTGGCTTATGACATGAGTGATGTAAAACGCTCTCCACAGGCATTTAATTCTTTCTAATTTAGGAGATTAAACTTAAGAAGCTTGAAAATTCCCATGTGCCTCAAAAAACCTTCAGGTGCCTTTCAGCTTTTCAAGACAAAGTGTTGTCTCTGTGATAAAACAAGTACTCAAAAATAGATTAATCTTCTGCTGTTGTCATAGATCTAAAAGATCGCAGGATATTTGTTTATCCATATGACACATGGGAAGTGAGATTTATTTGCTTCAGATCATTTAAGCCAGTTTCATTAATTTATGTATGTAAATACTTAGAAATTAGTAAATTTTAAAAAGCTGTCACATCAAAATAAAGCAGCATTATTAACGTTGATACTATTTTTTGTGGCTTTTGGTTATGTCTTGCATAGATATATCCTATTCTACAGAGAGGAATAATTTTCTCCCTGCTACTCTTTACTACTTGGTCTTACAACTTCATTGTGTGACAATGAAGAATTTAGGAGTACGGTTTGTATGAAAGGCACCATTTTAGAATCAGGGCTCTTTTCTGATATTTTCTTTTTGTTTCATCACATAAATGAACAACCAATCAATCAATCAGACTCCAGTTCCGAAATTTGGAAAAAAAAAGTTACTTGCTCTGCAATTGCCTTTTCTTTTAAAAGATTCCATCATAAAGGAGATAATTCTTCAGTGTTAATGCTTAGATGCTAGTTTGTCTTCTCTTTAATAAAAAAAATGAGTGGCATCTAAGGTTTCATTTGGACCAGGAATGGAGCCCAGTCAAAACATGACAAGTAACATTAACAGAACATAGTAAATTCTCATCTATCAATGACCTTTAAAGAAAATTTTAGTTAATACTTAGAATATTCTGTCATTTATTACCTGTCTCACCACTGAATTCCAATGTGGCAGAAATGTAGACGCTTGGCCTCAAATCAGAGAAGCAATTTAACTATTATAACGTCTACAGGCAGTAAAGTCTATTTCATTTTTTTTCATATTATATGGGATTTTTGAAGAAGATGATGGCTATAACACCAGACACTGGAGAGGAGAGGTAGAATAAATTTATAACTCTGGGCTAAATTAGTTATAAAGGGGTATTTTCTCAGATCTAGTAGAAGTTCATTGAACTGATTAGGTGTGCTTCTTGGAATAGCAATCTAAGCTATCATTAGTAAAGTCTTTTACATGGTATGCAAGAAGATGGATATTGAGATGTGAAAAATTGTTTGAACCTTTTACAGAAGTAAAAGTCAACCAAGTCCTTCTTTGGTGGAGAAAAACCTGGTGGCAGAAATAGTTTTTTGTTTTCTGATCCCAGGCACTTCCAAATGTCTTTTTCTTCACCTTCTTGGTCCTAATGCTGTCGCAGTAGGCACACAATTTCAGAATTCTTTTTGATTTTACAAGCTGGGAAGTTTTACATTTTAGTTGACTCCCTGGTGGCTTTCCTATGTTTCAGCATTTTCTACAGTTGAGCATTTTCCTGAGTTGTCAAACTAACGTTGACATACTCACTCTTCAACTCAACATTGACATAATGGCAGGTGTTGCTGTTTCTAAATGGAAAAAAAAACAGGAACACCTCGTAATAATTAAAATGGAAAGATGTAATCCTTGGAGGGAAAAGTTCATGCAGGCAGTAACTTGTTGAAGGATACTTAGATTATCTTTTTCATCATAAAATTTGTGTCATAATCTCTTTTTCTGTATCTTATGAGAAAAGACATAGATACAGAATCTAACAAATATTTATACCAGTGATAAATGCAACTCCACGATTTGTAATCATCACTGAGAGTTTGTTAAAACTATTGTCCCAGTGGGCAGAAATGGTTCAAAAACGGTGGATATCATCCAGATATTGAGAACAAGGCAGAGGAAGTAATTTTTCCTCCACATAAAACTGTAATTTGGCCACACTTTGAGTACTGTATTTGGTTCTACTTTCCACATTTCAAGCAGTATCTACTGGAGTCAAAGACTACAGAGAACAGAGATGAAAATAACCAAGGGAACGAAGCAGCTGAGCTACAAAGAGAGTCTAAAAAGGCTGTGATTCTTCAGAAGTCTGTGGAGAAGGGTAAGGAAGAATATGACTGAGTTTACAAAGTCATGAAGGGTCCGGCTGTGGTAAATCTAGAATGGATAGCCACCAAGTGCCACTGTCTTACAAATAAGGGACACTTGTGCAAACTAGATGAAGATTTATTTAAAAACAGATAACATGTAGTAATAGATAGAAAATATCTTCCTATATTTCTTCTTATACTCATCCGTTTCTAACTACTGGCTTTTTTCATAGTGGCTAACAAACTGACAGAACTTTCTGGCACAGAAGCTTGTGGAGGCAGATAGTATCAGCAGGTTCAGAAAAGGATCAGGCCAATTAAATAATGGATGAATAAAAAGGAATAGACAGCATATATCCTCTAGGACCAGGTTTGTGTGCCCTACCTCAGTAGAAACTCTGGTGGCTATGATCAGATCAGAATAATCGGCCAGGTTGAGCTGACTAATTTCTTAAACTCTCATAAGATTATTCTGCTTATGTTTCTCATTTGTTTCTTTGTTGAAGGGTTTAATCTTCTAATTCTCAAATAGCTCGTAAAAATTAGTTGTCTGGTCTATGTTTTACTACAGCTCCCAATAGAATGGGACTCAAGTTGCACAAAAACCTTTAGACTTAACTGTAATATTCCTACTGATTCTTATATTCATAAAAATATCATGAAAATATTATCATTTTGAATATTTAAATGTATGCACATTGGATTACTCACAGAAATACTATAGGCAGTTTAATGGTATATATCAGAAAAACATGTAACTCATGATTCTTTAAAAATGTGTAGCTATATTGTTGTTGCCATAGTGTTCTCTGGAATAAATAATGTGGGAAAAATACACTAGTTTGGTACAGAGTCTTTCCATGAGGTCATTGTGGTCTTTCAAAGGCACCTCCTTTCTATAAACCTGGTTTCTTGAATAAAGAGTAGAAGTTATATTGAAAATGATTTTCCAGATGTTGCACTGAACTATTTAAATTAAAGTTTCCTGGTTAAACTTGATCAGAACTATTTAAAAGAACCCAAAAGCTAATTTGCCCAAGAGATTATAACCTCACAGTTAATGAGGTTTGTTTTTATCCTGATGAGAATTTTCTTTCCAGGGCCAGTATAAGTTCAACAAATCATGTTAAAAACTATTAGAAACAGCACACTTATGAGACCTTCTCCTGTTTCTTTAATCAAGCTTTGCAGACTGAAGAAATTAAAGTATGGTCCAGGGTTGTTGTGTGGGTATTACTTTGGCAATAATTCACATTTCTTTAGCAATTTGGAACACATTATCCTGCTGATACTAGACCCAGGCTGGTCATAGAATTGTAGAATCATAGAATTATAGAATCATTTTGGTTGTGAAGACCTTTAATATCATTGAGTCCTACCTTTAACCAAACACTGCCAAGTCCACCTCTAAATCGTGTCCCTAAGAACCTCATCTACGCATCTTTTAAACACCTCCAGGGGTGGGGACTCCACCACTTCCCTGGGCAGCTTGTTCCCATCCTTTACAATTCTTTCAGTGAAGAAATTTTTCCTAATGTCCAAGCTAAACCTCCCTTGGCACAACTTGAGGCTATTTCCTCTCATCCTATTGCTTGCTACTTGGGAGAAGAGACTAACGCCCTCCATGCTACAACTTCCTTTCAGGTAGTTGTAGACAGCAATAAGGTCTCCCTTCAGCCTCCTTTTCTCCAGGCTAAACAGCCCCAGCTCCCTCAGCCACTCCTCATCAGACTTGTGCTCCAAACCCTTCACCAGCTTCGTTGCCCTTCTCTGAACTTGCTCCAGCACCTCAATGTCTTTCCTGTAGTGAAAGGCCCAAAACTGAACACAGTATTCAAGGTACAGCCTCATCAGTCCTGAGTACAGGGATGCAATTGCTTCCATAGTCCTGCTGGCCACACTATTCCTGATACAAGCCAGGATGGTGTTGGCCTTTTTGGCTACCTGGGCACACTGCTGGCCCATGTTCAGCTGGCTGCCAATGAACACCATGAGGTTGTTTTTTGCCAGGCAGCTTTTCAGCCATTCTTCCCCAAGCCTGTAGCCTTGCATGGGGTTGTTGTGACCCAAGTACAGGACCCAGCACTCGGCCTTGTTGAATCTCGTGCAGTTGGCCTCAGACCATCGATCCAGCCTGTCCAGATCCCTCTGAGGAGCCTTCCTACCCTACAGCAGATCAACACTCCCTCCCAGCTTGGTGTTGTACACAAACTTAATGAGGGTGCACTTGATCCACTTGTCAAGGTCATTGATAAAGATATTAAACAGAACTAGACCGAATACTGATCCCTGAGTCACCATTCATGACTGGATGCCAACTGCATTTGATTCCATTCGCCACAACTCTTCGGGCCTGGCCATCCAGCCGGTGAAGAGTGTGCTCGTGCAACTACTCATGGGTAGCCAGTTTCTCCAGGAGAATGCTGTGGGAAACAGTGTCAAAACACTCATTCACATCAGTGAATCTTTTAGCCCCCAGCCCCCTTAAAGGAAAAAAAGATTAATGTTTTCATCGGTTATTGCATCTAACTTAAATAGGAATTGATTTTCCAAAACAAATTTATTGTCACTTATCAGGCACAAAATTAATAGGTGTTTTTACACAGCTATTATTCAGAAAGCACTATATTTTTTTTCACACAACACAAATTCTATTACATCTATATTGAATCTTTTCATGATACACTTTATTTAAAAAGCAATTTCATTTGTTCTTTCTATAGAAACTGATTTTATGCATTCTATTTATAAGACTTGAAATACGAGGTCCTATATGTATATCTCACAGAAGAAATATTCTCAGAAAAATGTATTACATAGCTGGCTTTCCCTTAAATGTTACCTGAATTTTTTTTTGTATGTGATCAATGGAGCTGGAAGACATGTAAGCATTTATCTGAGTGTGTATTCAACTATCAAGTATATCAGTGTAACATACACACCAAAAGCATTTGAACTGAATAAATACTGCTTGATATGAATATGGATGAAGAAATCCTTTCACACAGAATGTGTCAATGTGTTGTTGGAGATTGTACTTATTTCCTAGAAGTACTGCCCAAATCCTAAAGCGTATTGAGATGCCTAAACACCTGTTCTTTCCAGTTAGGGGTCTTGTGTCCAAATAAGACTAGGTCCCTACATTTTGGATCTTTTCCTTTCTGTTGTTAAATAGTACTTTGAATACTTGTTTCATCCACATCACCTGCTATACTTATTTCTATCTTAAAAAACCCCCACTTTGTTAATGTTCCTACACAAGGTATTTCTCTACTTTTTCTTATAATGCCTTTTCATTGAATGTATTCAGCCTGATATCAATACCGTAGGGAGAGCTGATACAGGATAAAAACCATAATTATATCTACAGGGAAGTATCAGGAATTCCACATCACTTAGATTAAGTTTAATAAGGGCTCAAACTTTTCTTAGTTTCCACATTAGTTTAAAACTTTTAAATGCTTAGAGCAACATATTTAAAATTTGTCACGGACACACCCCGAAAGTCAATTTAGTTGGACAGCAAGTTCTAAAACAGACTTTATTCTAGCCAGAAAAGCATAGCAAATAAACCAACTAGAAACAGGTTTATACAAATTGTTTAGCACTCTGACAACATAAAACACAGGTACGACAACGTAAGAATAATAAGGATCCACAGTGTGCGTGCATTCACTCACAAGAAACAAAACTAGAGTCCTCTTCCACTCAAGGGTACCCAGGAGAAAAATAATCATTTGCAAACAGAGAGGTGAGGTGTACTCAAGCCCAGGAAGTCTCCTTAGATGGCGGCCAATGTATGGGGAGGGCTCCAGTTCAGAGACCTGCTGCTCCAAGGAGACCACTCAAAGGGGGTCTTCGTCAGGGACCCCATTTTATAGCCTGGGCAAATCTGACTGTGGTCATTACAACATGGTCCAGAAGCTTCTCAGCTACTCTGAGCACCTCCTTTTTTGAGGACCCTGTCAACTGACTGAAGGTCCCCGCCTCTTGCCCCTCCAGCTGGGTGGAGGTGAAGTCACCCTGTCCTAGGGTGGACGAGGATTTAATTATCAGTACCTTGGCACCACCCTAGGTGTGTACAGGGGTACAAGCACAGTGGGGCACAAAAGGTGCTAAAGAGCCATCAACTGCCCTATTGAAGGCTCTGCATTTCATCAGAGGATGTGCAACTGTCACAAAAGTTTTTTAGGAATTTTTGATTTTGACCGATCTGTGTTCTAAAAGGAAGCAAGAGGTGGCAAGCTAGGAAAATATGTCTAAATGTTATACTTACTATGTCCTTTGAATGAAGGGAAGAAAGATTATCAGAACTTTGTGATCTAAGCAGATTACTCATTAAATTTTATAGAAGCAAAGATGTCAAGGCATCAAAAAATGGCATCACTACAGGGAACTTAAAATTTTACAGAACCACTTTGCTCATACTCATTCTTATGCAGGATGAGCCACTGCAAATTTTGCTGTGTCAGCTGACTCTGCTTTCTGTCTTATCATGGCACTGCATGTTACAAGTGAGCTCTTGTGTTCTAGATCTACAAAACCAGGACAACCTCATACAGTGTTTTTTGATTTATTCTGACTGGTTTCGTAAATGAATAAAGACTGCATATTCCGGTGATTTCCTAGTATCTTTTCCACTGAGATCTCACAGGTCAGAGGGAGCCATGATGTCTGAATGCAGTTGGAGGGAACAATAACAGAAATGCTTAGAGGCCCTCAAAATTTCTTTATGAGGAAAGATTATATTTAGGTTAATGTATGCCTGAGTGGAGATAGATAATATTTGTAATATTTTAAAGATGAAAGATCCATGAGTATCGGGAATTATTAGGTGTGACAGAAAGGCATAGGGAAGAGAATCAAAGCAAGCTGGTTAAAAAGATCGGGGAAAACTTAAAATTCTCCTGATTTTGAAATTATCACTTGATGTTACGCCTACCCAGAGCTTATTGTAGAATTAAAGTGGCTGAAACATGCTATGATTTGGATAGTGACAGAAACACTTTTTTTTTTTTTGGAGTTTTTGGTGCTAGTCAGTAGTCTGAAGAGTCTCTTCACACACAGTAAGCTGAATGTCGTAACAAACAATCTGTGCACTGATACTACATCCAGACAACATCTTAAAATCATTAGATATTTGCTACTTTAAAGAAGAGATCTTTTTAATTAGAATTTTGGCTGCATGTTTTCATTATTAAATGCCCTAAGCATTATAAAAATAAAACATTATTATTACTAATGGTAAAAATAATCCAAGAGTGCTGTGGCTGACACAGTAATAACAACCAGCAATAGTGCACATTTCTCTAGTGACTTGCATCACACAATTCTGAAGTACTTTGGTGCATAAACATACTACTGAGAAAACACAGTAGTTATTCTGGGGCAGCAGTACTGCTGACAGTTTTCAGAAGGGGAAGTAATTAATAACTTCTTTAATTGAAACTGCAGGAAACATTAGGGAGAGAGAATATAATTAGCCAACTTGGAATTTAGCCAATGAACTAACATTAATACACCCCTACTGTTATGAGAAGTTCCATGGGATTGTCTGTAACTTCGCTACAGTTTAATTTCTTATGGAAAGACAACATTCATAGTGTCCTCCTGTGACTTCTAGGAGAATGTTGGAAGAATTTAAATTCAGGACAGGCCAGAAACTCAGTTGCTATGGCAGTAAGACAGTTCCTAAGACATACTTAAGAATGTCTAAAAGACAAAAAGTATTGGATCAATGGAAAACAAACTTCCTAGATGCATTCATCCTCTTTGTAACTCAGATTAGCATCTGTCAATGACAATAACTATCTCTTTGGAATCCCATTCAAATGAGAAAGATTTCTTCTTACTTTTCTTGAGATCTTAATGCACACTAAGACATTAAATAAAAGTAGTGATTGTGACAATTTCTTTGTTGTCCTTGTCTAGTTCAGAGCCCTCTGTCACTGTGTCTTGAAAAACATTTTTGATACTGTGGTTGTCTCAGAAATATTGTGTTGCACATCATCTCCTGGCATCAGACACTGCATTGTTTGCCTGCCAGTTGACTTTTTAATGTACTACAACAGCCTGAATCTGCATCGTTTTGCTTTTCAGAAGACCAAAATGTGAAGTGCTTGGCTGTCTGTGAAAGACACATCTTTCCCAAACTGATGCAACGGATGTTTTCGCAGGTTGTCATATTTTGCCTTTTTTGCTCCTCTGTCAGTAATGTGATCTCTTGATCCCATCCATCTGGATGGTGGAGAAGCTTGTTCCCAATACCTGTGGCAGATTGCATGTATACCCATTAAAATGAGGGTAAAAAATAAGAACTCCAGATCCTCATATCAAATTGTAAATTAGGAAAAATGGCAAAGGGCTGTTAATGGATGACAAATCTGGGCTTTTTGTGAGGGAGAAGGATGACAACAGACCTGAAGAATCTGCCATGCCAGTGCATGTCCTCAGTGCAAAGGAGTGTAAAAAGCACGAGCTGAAATCTCCTCCAGGTGCCTGGGATATGCCTTTTTCTTGCTTGGTAGAGGTGGATATGTCTAGGGGTCACATGGAATCTTAGTATGCTTGACTCCTCTTGCCTGACAGTACTAGAAGATAATCCACAGAGATACAGCTTGAGCCCTGCTCTTAGGCTGAACAAGTAAAACAACATGAAAATGTGGTCAATACCTGCTGCTTAGCTGGGGCACAGGCCTCCAGCCAAACCTCCCAAGTTAATCTAAATGTGGAGTGGAGCTGCAGGGAGTATCCAGGTAGTCACAACTGAGAGGTGGAGGCAGATGGTGGCTACTCGCAGGAGCTCCTCGCTTGTTATGCTTCATTGCACCAAAGGTTTTCTCTAACTTGTTTGATGAAGTAGAGAAGAGTGAAGCACCTCTCTCAAAACATGTATGTCTCAGCTGGCACTGCCCCTCTTAGTACCACTGTCTAGCAGAGCACAAGATGAGATCCCTTAATCTTCCCAATTCCTGGAAAGAAACAGAAGAACTACCACCTCCTAGGTAACAAAAAAGAGGAATACTCGTACTATGGTGTGTCCTGGTTTTGTTAAAAACAAGACCAGTTTCTCTTTCAGTGAATTTTCCTTTCAGCTAAGTTCTTCTAAGTAACTGCACTTTTCTGAAGTTGGATACATGTTTTGGTAGACATAGCAATGTAATGCAAGGTTACTGATAAGAATGCACGTCATGTATTCGCAAGGAGGGGCAAACTGAACAGGTGACTAAAACTGGCCAACTAAGTATTCCATCCCATCCACATCATACATCATATAAAGGTTGTAGATCACGAGGGTGTCGCTCTCTTCAACTATGACCTGCATCTGGGGAGGACCCTGCCTGCTGTGCCTGTGATCTGAGGCCTAGTGACAGACTGAATCCAGTTCTGATTTGCTCCAGAGTCCAACCCAGTACTTCCGGGTGCCTGCTCTGCTGCTGGTGGAGCAGCCAGTGCTGAGCTGCCAGGAATTTCAAGATTGGTTTTGTATATTTTGTATTATTTTCTCCATTTTATTAGTAACATTAGTAAAACATTTTTAACTTTTTCTAACTTGCAAGTCCTCTCTCTCTTTGCCCTCCTATTGCTTTTCTTAGTGGGGAGGGGGTGCTGACAGGTGAGGGAAGGAGACGGGGTTAACAAAGCATCTGCCACAGTTATTGTTGCCCTGCATTAAACGGTGACAGATTGATTGGCGCCCAACGTGGGGCTTGAAAGTGTTAAAATTTGGCACTAAAATGGGGTAAAATTTGGAGAATTTTGGTTTTCTTACTGCTGTGATATACTGTCAATTTTCTTGGCACGGTGCCAACCCATAGGATTGTGATACTCTCAGGTCTGTGTGCTTCAGACATAATCTAGTAGTGTTAAAGTAGATTGAATTACATTGGTTTAAAGATGCTGTGGCATAAATTGTATCAGCTATTCCCTACAGTGCGTTCTGCCATACCTTATTTGTAGTGGGCTTATTTCACTAATAGGTTCGCGCATTTTATTACATCTGGAAACTGGATGATGGTGATGATTTTACTGTGTGGTTTGGCACTGGTTTATTTCACTATACTGCAGCCGATAATGAATTTATACTCACTGCTGTTGTATTTAGAGAAACCTCCACTAGAGATTAAAGAGAAATACAGCTACATGTTTGCTAATTGGAGCAGCCAATCTATACGAAAGCTGACTAATGATACCTTAATTTTTTCATTAAGACAGATTACAGATGTTTTTGAGAGCTTTGTATATTCTTGGAGCTTTGATCAGACTTTGTTGGTTTTGTCTGGCTTGCTGAATGTGTGTCAGTTCGTGCTAGTGATAAGAGAGATGAGGTTAAATAGGAGGATTGTGTCTTTTTTGGGTCCTGAGATTTGCATTGTGTCTGCTGAAACCTTGGCAAAAGGCATGGCTGCTCACTCCAAATGGAGCAAGGCAGTGAAGGCTATGGCTACAGCCCCTGTAGCTGCTGCTGCCCCTCTGAACACAGACACTGCGGCTTCTCAAGCTTCAGCAACTGCCAGGGCAGCTCCAGCTCCCACAAAGAGCAAAGCTGCCAAGGTTGCTGCCTCCTCAGCCACAGACACTGTTATTTCTCTAGCCTCAAGGACTAATAAGGCAGCTACTGTGTCCCCCCTATGCTGGGCACTGCTGCTGCTGTAACCACAAGAGCCACTGTAATTGTGCCAATGCCAGTGACAGTTATTTAGACTCTGGAAATAATTCAAGAGATGGTGAGCGCATGTCAGCATCAGTTACCAGTCATAAGAGAGTCACAAGAAACACTACTTGTGCTGCAGATGATGGCCAAGGAGCGTCATCAACCCAAAGGGCAGCGTCATTAACACAAGAAAGAGAGGAAGTGACCACCCGATTATTTTCTCCAAGTGAGCTGAGAGATATGCAAAAAGACTTTAGTCATCGTGAAGGCAAGAACGCTGTAACTTGGCTGCTCCGATGCTGGGATAATGGAGCCAATGGTCTGGAACTAGAAGGTGGGGAAGCCAGGCAGCTGGGATCTCTGTCAAGGGATTCCACCCTTGACAGGGTAATTTCAAGAGAGAACGACCCCTCCACCCTCTGGAGCCAACTCCTGACAGCTATGAAAGCAAGGTTTCCTTTCAAGGAAAATGTTACATGTAATCCAGGGAAATGAAATACTATGGAGAGAGGTATCTAGTTCCTGAGAGAATTAGCTGTGCAGGTGATCATCTATTTTGAGCCACACAACAAAAAGGGGACAGACCCAGATAGAATCAATTGTACGTGACCTATGTGGTGCAGGTTTGTACAAAGCCCACCACCTGCATATGCTAAGTTATTGGCAGTAATGATCTGGACAGCTGGAGGTAGACAAAGCGTTTCTGATGTGATTAAGCAGCTTCGGGACATTGAGAACAGCCTTGATGGCTCTCTACGCATTTGTGTCTTGACTGTGGAGAAACTGTGTGAAAAATCTGACGACCAGTTCGAAAAGCTGCTGCAAGAAATCAAAGCACTCAGAGAAAACAGGTTCCATTCACAACATGTACAAACCTATGTTTCAGCTGTAAGGAGAAGATGTTTCCAATCTCAAGAGAGAAGACAGCAGCAGTCCACAAAGAGAGGCACACTGTGCTTCTTCCTATGTGACCAGGGAGAAAACATGAGAAGGTGGGATGGAAGACCTACCTCAGAAATGCAGGAACGAGTACATGAGTTAAAAGGAAAAACTCCCAGGAAAATTGCTGCTCCAGTTTCCAGAAGGGGTGGAAGAGATTCTGATCCTCTTGAAGGAACCTCTAATTCACACCCAGAGACTGTGCAAAACACAAATTAGAGGGGCCCTGCCTCCAGCCAGGTGGAGGAAAGGGACAACAGAATTTATTGGACTGTGCAGATATGATGGCATGGTACAACACACTCACAGGAGTACAAAGCTTTGGTGGACACTGTTGCTCAGTGCATGTTAATTCCCTCAAACTATAAAGGAACACAATCCATCAATATTTTTGGAGTGACTGGAGGATCCCAGGAGCTGACTGTAGTAGAGGCTGAAATGAGCCTAACTGGGAAGGACTGGCAATAGCATCCCTTTTTGACTGGCCCAGATGCTCTGTGCATCCTTGGCATAGACTACCTCAGAAGAGGGTATTTTAAGGACCCAAAAGGGTATTGGTGGGCGTTTGGTATAGCAGCTGTGGACACTGAGGATGTTGAACAGCTGTCTGCTTTGCCTGGTCTCTCAGACAACTCTTCTATTGTAGGACTGCTGAAGGTTGACATTCAGCAGGTGCCAATTGCTACCACGACAGTGCATTGTCATTGCTGACAATATCGCACCAATAGAGACTCTTTGATTCCTATCCAGAAGTTGATTCGTCAACTGGAAAGCCAGGGTGTGAACAGTAAGACTCGCTCACCTTTTAACAGCCCAATTTGGCCGGTGCATAAGTCTAGTGACAAGTGGAGACTGACGGTAGACTATCGTGGCCTGTATGAAGTTTCACCATCACTGAGTACTGCTGTGCCTGACATGTTAGAACTGCAATTTGAACTGGAGTCAAAGGCAGTCAAGTGGTATGCCACAATTGACATTGCTAATGCATTTTTTTGCAGCAGAGTGCAGGCCACAGTTTGCTTTCACCTGGAGGGGTATCCAGTACATGTGGAATCGGTTGCCCCCAGAGGTGGAAACACAGCCCTACCATCTGCCATCGACTGGTCCAAACCGTGCTGGAACAAGGTAAAGCTCCAGAACACTTGCAATATAATGATGACATCATCGTATGGGGTGACACAGTGAAAGAAGTCTTCAAGAAAGGTGAGACAATAATTCAGGTTCTTTTGAATGCCGGTTTTGTCATAAAATGAAGCAAGGTCAAGGGACCTGCACGAGAGATCCAGTTTTTACGAATAAAATGGGAAGATGGGTGTCCTCAGATCCCAATGGATGTGATCAACAAAATTGCAGCTATATATCCACATACTAATAAAAAGGAGACACAGACTTTCTTGGGCATTGTAGGTTTTTGGAGAATGCATATTTCTGACTACAGACAGATTGTGATCCCTCTCTGTCAAGCGACTCAGAAAAAGAACAATTTTGAGTGGGGCCCCAAACAATGACAAGCCTTTGAAGAAATTAAGTGTGAGATAACTCATGCGGTGGTCCTTGGGCCAGTTTGGACTGGACTAAATGTTAAAAATGTGCTCTATACCGCAGCTGGAGATAATGGCCCTACCTGGAGCATCTGGCAGAAAGCATCAGGAGAAACACAAGGTCAAACCTTAGGTTTTTGGAGTCGAGGAGACAAAGGATCTGAGGCCAACCATACTCCAACTGAAAAAGAGATACTAGCAGCATATGAAGGGGTCCGAGCTGTTTCAGAAGTGATTGGTACTGAAGCACAGCTTCTCCTGGCACCTCGACTACTGGTGCTGCGCTGGATGTTCAAAGAGAAGGTTCCCTCTATGCATCATGCAACTGATGCTACTTGGAGTAAGCGGATTGCATTGATCACACAATGAGCTTGCATAGGAAGTCCCAATCGCCCAGGGATCTTAGAATTGATAACAGACCTGCCAGAATGTATAGGCTTCCGGATGTCACCAGATGAGGAGGAAGTAACACATGCTGAAGAATCACTGTTGTATAATAAACTTTCAGAGACTGAAAAGCAGTATGCACTGTTCACAGATGGATCCCGTCGTCTTATAGGAAAATATTGGAGGTGGAAGGCTGCTATGTGGAGTCCCACATGACGAGTCACAGAAGCCACTAAAGGACAAGGTGTATCAGGTCAATTTGCAGAAGTGAAAGCCATCCAAAGCTGGCTTTGGACATTGCTGAATGAGAAAAATGGCCAGTACTTTATCTCTGCACTGACTTATGGATGGTAGCAAATGCCTTGTGGGGATGGTTACAGTAATGGAAGAAAAGCAACTGGTAACGCAGGGGTAAACCCATTTGGGCTGCCACACTGTGGCAAGACATTGCTGCTTGTCCTGGTTTTGTTAAAACCAAGTTTCTCTTTTAGTGAATTTTCCTGTCAGCTAGTCTTCTTACTAACTGCACTTTTCTGAAAGCTGGATATATGTTTTGGTAAACATAGCAATGGAATGCAAGGTCATTGGTAATGGTGCATCCTGTGAGAAGGGCAAGCAGTGAACTGAAACAGATGACTGAAACTGACCAACTGAGTATTCCATCCCATTCACATGATACTCCATATAAAGGTGAGAGTGAATTTCCCTTTCAGCTAAGTTCTGAGTAACTGCACTTTTCTGAATTTGGCTACATGTTTTGGTAGACATAGCAATGGAATGCAAGGTCGCTGATAAGAATGCGTGTCCTGTATTTGCAAGGAGGGGCAAACTCAACAGATGACTAAAACTGACCAACTAAATATTCCATCCCATCCGTGTCATACGTCACATAAAGTTGGGAGATCACAAGGTTCTTGCTCTCTTCGACTATGGCCGGCATCTGGAGAGGACCCTGTGGGCCATCCCTGTGATCTGAGGCCTGGTTCCAGACCCTGCATCCCTGAATCCAGTTCTGATTTGCTCCAGAGTCCAACCCAGGACTTCCAGGTACCTGCCCTGCAGCTGCCATAGCAGCCGGCACTGAGCTGCCGGGAATTTCAAGATTGGTTTTGTATATTTTGTATTATTTTCTCTATTTTATTATTAGCATTAGTAAAACATCTTTAACTTTTTTCTAACTTGTAAGTCTGTCTCTCTTTTCCTCCTATCACCTTTCCTTAGTGGGGAGAGGGTGGGCTGTGGTGGGGAGGGGGTTAACAGAGGGCGTCTGCCATGGTTTATTGTTGCCCTGCATTAAACGGTGACAATCAGTTATGTTACTTACAGAAGTACAAGTAAATTCATAAGCTCAAAACAATCAGTTTCAGTTTTTCAGAATCTCTTCCTAGATTACTCATTTTTCATGTGTTTTTTGTGAGGTTGCACAAGATAGACTTACAGTAAAAGTTTTGCACAGGTAGTTGTACCAGAGATACGATTCTTAAGTAGCACAGATAGAGTAGTTGAACATGTCTTTATCAGTTTTGCTGATATAATTATATTTTTTTTTCTCTGGTTAAGAATTTCTTTACAGTTTTGTTACAGAGATTAGACTTATTCATATTCTCTTGGACTGATAAAGGAGCTTGACAGGGGTACAAACAAGAATGCAATACGGCTGAACTTCATGAAAGTTTTGCTTGTGTAAGAGCTATATGGTTGCAATTATAGCGTCATTTTCAAGGAGAAAATACAATACTTGGTGTAGATCAGTGTAATTTTGTTTAAAGTCCAAACCATGGATAGAAATGTGCTAAGATGGAGCAGATTGCTGGAGAATAAACTTTCTTTCAGTTGTCTCTGGCTATGGGTTATGTGCTTTCATTGGCCTAGACTCTGGAGCATCTGTTGTGGTTGAACCCAAGCTAGCAATATAACCA
The DNA here is from genome assembly GCA_013399365.1 of Pampusana beccarii. NCBI lineage: Eukaryota > Metazoa > Chordata > Aves > Columbiformes > Columbidae > Pampusana > Pampusana beccarii. The sequence continues at coordinate 100,528 of VWYH01000884.1, forward strand.
CAATAGCCACTCACTCACTTCCTACATCTCCCACCCCTGAATAGGTGAGAGAATCAAAAGGGAAGGGAGAAACTCATGGATTGAGATAAACACAGTTTAATAAAAAAAACAAAATAACACTAATATACCACTACTATTACTAATATATGTAAAACAGAAATAGAATATAAAAGAAAATATACTCAATGCAATTCCTCACAAGCTCCATCTACACTGGGCAGCCAGTCCCAGGAAGCAGCATCCTGATCCTGAATAGCTGATCCCAGAGAGGAAAGAGAGAAAAAGCAGAAAGGCCCAGAGGCCTCTGCAGAACGGCAGGATGACAAAAGGTCTAACCAAAGAAACTCCGAAACAGAACTTCCCAGAACAGGTCTCCATCCCAACTCCCTACTGACTCCATATCAACTCCTACCCTAGGTGGAAGATACCAACTCTTCTAAAATATGAAGCATAATGCTGTCCTCTCCCAATAGATGGGATGAGGGATGAGCTAACTCTGAGCATGACACGTGCCATGACTCAACAGATGAGATCAGGTGTGAGTTAACTCTGGGTTAATTCTGCATGTTTATGTGAAGTGAATGACAGACAATCACTCTGGGGTCCAATTCAATTATGAGTTTACTAAAAGTACATGGTGGAATACTAGTTACAGTGATTAGTGACTCGGCAAAAGTATTTTATGATATCACAGAACTTATCAATACATTAACAGCAAAAGTCCTTCTACAAGTGATGGATTGGTGTCAAGGTTTTGATCGCAGTGTGACAATAAACCATAGCAGATGTATTGTTAACCTCCTCTTCAACCCTCTCCCCCTCTAGCCCCTCCTTCTCCCCACTTCCCACTAAGACAGGTGATTGGGAGGCAAAGAAGGACCGAGAAAAGACAGTTGGAAAAACTAAAAATGTTTTACTACTGCTACTAATAAAAATAGAGAAAATAATACAAAATATACAAAACCAATCTTGAAAGTCCCGGCAGCTGCTCTGGTAGATGTAGGGCTGGCACCCGAAGTCCTGAACGGGACTCTGCAGCCAACCGGAACTGGATCCAGTCTGTTGCTAGGCCTCAGTTCACAGGGACGACTCGCAAGGTCCTTTCCTAATGTCAGCCATAAGGAAAAGGGATGAAATCCTTGTGATCTCCCACTTTCATATGAAGTATCATGTGAATGGGATGGAATACTTAGTTGGTCAGTTTTTGGTCACCTGTTTCAGTTCAGTACTTCTCATTGCCTCTCTCGTGGGATGTGCGTCCATCCTTATCAGTTCAGCAACCTTGCATTCCATTTCTATGTCTACCAGAATAGGTATCTAACCTTCGGAGAAGTGCAGTTAGTAAGAAGACTTTAGCTGACAGGAAAATTCACTAAAAGAGAAACTTGTTTTTAACAAAACTAGGACAATTGACAACCATTAGTAGCTATAATATAAAACTTAACAAGACTTTAACAGCAGAACTTAAAATGATGTTACTTTTATATGTTCAAGAAGAAAAAGAGAGTAAAAGAGAGGGAAGGAAAACTAAGGTATGAGAGAGAAAGAGAATAAAATATAAACTAAGATATGAGAGAGAGAGAAAGAGAGTAAGATATCACCACCCCACAGGTTATTGATCCAGTGACATCCAGTGAAGGGAGGGTGGACGCGTTGAAGATTTCAGTCATGCTGCACAGCATATACACGCCACAACTGATGCCACGTGCAGGGTCATTTTATAACCCAGTTAATTTACATGTGGGCAGTTAATCTCCTCTCTCTGCTCACTCTTCATGCTAATTAGGGACACTCTTCTGGAAATGGGTCTGGGGTCTGCAAACTAGGGGAAAGTTTACAGTGCCGACCAGAAGTAAGTTGTCTTGCCCATCAGGGGTAGCTGTTGGTTCATGGCTTTCTTCAGGTAGCTGTCTGTCCAACAGATGAGATAATCTCATTCCAGTTAGGCCACGAGGCCTTCACAGCGATTAACAAGGTGCCTGACACAATAACCGTCTGCCTCTTCTACTGCCAAACACAATACCTTGGGAAAGATAAGGGAGATGCCTGCCTTCACGAGCACCTACCTTGTCCTCCCAAAGTAACAAAACCCAGTCGTTTAAGGCATAACAAGGTCCTTTGTTCTGTTAATGACGCGGGGGGAAGCGCTTCAATGTTGTCGTACCACCTTGTGACTTAAACACTGGGTTTTGTTTCATCCATGGTAGTGATCTTGATGTCCAAAACATCTTCTGTCACTCTGTGGACCAAAGAAGCATCATCTTCAAGAATGGTGATTCTTACAGAAGGAGAAAAGAGGGAAGAGGTAGAAGAAAGCAAGCAAGAAATCATACACATAACAATAGCTGTGCCAATCATTAGAAACAGTAATGTAGTTATAATGTATTGTAAGTTTGTAATAACCTTTGTCCCAACCACCCTGTGGCTGAAAACATTGTGCATTGCCCCCCAGGACAGAGATAGAAAAGATAAGAGCAAAAGGGAAGAGGGACATAGATTTCAAACACTGTCTATGTAGTCTTCATCTGATAGAGATAGGAGCTGCACAGTCACACGTTTCACAATAGCAATGCCAAGCATCAAAAGCAAGAAACCACAAATTAACATCATAGAGATATCTAAAAGCAGTTTTCACTGATCTGTGAGTCCCATTGATTGTAGGAGAGAGCTGAAACAAGGTCCAGGCCTCAAGCTGTTAAACCAGTCCTATGGTTGCATTGCCTGGAAAAGCTCTCTAGTTTGGTACTACAATACAAAAAATAGGAACAGAGGTAACATTAATAACAAGTTTGATTACACAATTTTCCCCAAGTAGTATTGCTCAGGAGTTGATGCAAAGTTTCTTTGTTTTAACTAATTTTCTAATACTTTCTAAGATTCAAACCGATCATTGTGAATTTAGTTTCAAATATATATGAAACCTTGTATCAATTCTTGAGCTACATTAGGTACATTCTGGTTACACACTAGTGAAAACAGTGTTAGGCCTATACAACATCTGAATATACATTTGCCCCACACTATTTCTCTCATGTAAGATAAAAGAAAGCTAACATACAAAATAAAAATCCCCAAACATCGTAAAATAACAATATTACTAAAAGGCAACTTTTACTTCCCTCCCCTTTATTTATTTAAAATAAATAAATAAATGAAGGTATGATCCACCAGTACTGATCTGGTGCTCTTTCCCATGGGTGTCAGTAGCCTTCCATGCATAAATGTTCATAGTTGTCTTTAAAACAAGGGGTACAGTGCCAGTGGTGGGTAGTTTAATGAGGGCAGGTTGTCCGGTTTTGTGGAGCGGAGTTGCTGGGTCCTTGTTTTACCTTTTCCCTGGAAGAACAGCAGGGTTTGGGGACAGCAGTAAGTGGGAGGCAATCCATTGAACTCATTTTTGGCTGAGTCTTGGACCACCCCAGCAGTAGTGGATTGATTTTAGATGAGCCAAGGTGGAAGGTGATCAGCAGACCCCTTTAACAGTTTCTGTGAACCTCTTTAAATGAACGCTCTGGCCACCTCCCAGCTCACTGACTGGGGTGGCAGGTCTGTTATCCGCCCTCGAGAGTAACGGGCACCTCAGGGACAATCGCTGTCCCACCAGCTCAGGGCTGTGCTTTCATGCCCCCCCCAAGCAAGCAGTTCCTTTTTATGGAGTGCCTTCCATGCCCTGATAAGCTTTTCCAGGGCCAGGGGAGACATTCCATCTATTACATCTTGGGGAACTCCCTTCTCTATTCCCTCAGCCCACAAAAGGTTTCTCTTTGTCTCTGAGACACCTAGGGGAGGAGTTAGATTTACCTGCTGTTCCACTCTCAGTACAGCAGTTTCTGTTTTTGTGACTCCCCCCATCAGACCCATGCTACCACAATTAAGCTCCTGACTCACCTCCCCCCTTACCATGGCTCGACCACCCCAGGGACCACACCCGCTACCCTGTGGAGATGCCGCGTCCCCCAAAAGGTCCCACGGCTGGGCAGCGTGCAATTTCAGTGGGTCAGGAAGCCCGACAGGATCTGTATTTACCAACACAAGTGGAGGCTCTTGGGGAACCAGGCTCCTGTTGTGAATTAACTGGAGGCAGGCAGACTTCTGTAAATTTTCAGTAAGGTGATTTACAGTGGGGGTTTCAATGCATACTGGGTCTCCCCTTTCTAAAGGGTCCAGCTCCTCTGCCCAATAGGCGGCTCGACTCGTTAACAACTTTCTTTGTTCATTAGCAGTCAGAAGCACAGCAGGCTCCAAATACCTTTGTGTTTCCTTCTCTGAGAGCAAAAATTCCTTGTCACCAGTTAAAACACATTCCGTTTCCATTTTCTGGGCTAAGTTACTATATTTCTC